>CM076575.1:1855638902-1855931820 GCA_034641835.2 Pinus albicaulis | reverse complement strand
TCTGGCAGTGGTTATGCACGTGGATAAAGCCAAAACCAAGAAATAGAATTCTACAAGGAAAAGGACTCTTGAGGTGTCTTCAGCAGAATACGAGTCCTCAAGAGGAGTTCTAGTTCGATTTTGATTATAAAAGACACCTATGCCTATTTCTACTCAATGTCAGTTATGTATTTCCTTATAAAAATAACTCGGTGAACCGAGATACAGTTAGTTGATATTTTGTTGTTAGTTCTAAAAAACTGTGATACTCTGTTTCTGAGCGTTTTTCCTTTAATAAAAGAAGTACAACGTTGATGCATGATCAGGAGTTAAGGATTCGTGTGCCAAACTGGTGGTAGAGGGCCCCTACTGTCCGAAAGGCTTTGTACATAATTTCTAGATAAGTGACCTTTAGCTCTGTTTCGTTCTTAATCTAGGTAGTTTTTTTAAGCATCATGTTTTATGTTTACTTATATTGAATATTACAGTCAATTTTGTTCTCATGAACTGTTCCAATATATCACTAACACGTGAATGAGATAGAGCTGTAGTACTTCGGAGGTTAATTGCATTTTAGTTCAGTTCTGTTCATTGTATTTCGGTTCTATTAGTTAATTGTATTTCAGTTTAAAAGACCCTCATTATTTTATAAGCTGCTCTTGTTCTTAACTTCTTCTATCACATCATTATCATATGAACAAGAATTAGTTATATCATTTTGAGTTCTTGACTGTTCTGCAATTTCTCATAATTTTACAAACAACCTTTTTCCAAAGTTATTCCAAGAAATCTCTAACCCTTGAATGAGGCTTAATAGTAACATTTTGAGTTGCAGAATGAGTTAATTCTAGTGTCATAAGTTATTTTAGCATAGGGTTCCTTACTATGCTGCAGATAATCTTTTCTCAAAATGTTCCAACAAATTTCTAACAATGGATGAGATTTTCTCTGTGATATTTTAAGTTGTTGTTTATTAAAGAGAACCTCATTACATCAAACTTATCATTTTCTCAAGTTGTTCCAACATACCTCTAATGAAATGAATTGGATTGAGTTCAATGTTATGAGTTACTTTTCTTATCATCTTTACAATCTGTGGATTAGCATTTTCTGTTCTTAGGTGCCATTCATAGTTTAGAGTAGATTTTGTTCTGTTTTAGTGTGATCAGTCACTTCTCTTTGCCAACAGTTTAGTTCTTTTCCTCTTAGTATAAAAACACAAAACCAAAAACACTAGAAAAACACTAAACACAATGAAGTAGGAAGAAGATACCTAGGCACATATAGTGCACTTCACTTCAACAATTTACTAGTCCTGGTTGACAATTTATGACATCTATTTAGGAACACTAAGTTGAGTAGACAATACTTTCTCTTCTTCTCCTATTTTCCACCTACTTGATAGGAGAAAGCTTCTCCTATTTATACAAAAATATGAGAAGTTATCTCATTAATGAGAGTCCATGAATCTCTCCCTCTATCTCTAGAGTTATAATCAAAATATGAAATTATAAGACACATGTCTTTTTAGAGTTTCAATACAAATAAGAAATGAGACACATATCTTCTTAGAGTTTCAATACAAAAAGGAAATGAGACACATATCCTCATGATCCCATGATCTTCTCCACTGAAATTCGAATTTGGTTTTGGTAGGCCACATAAAGGTCTTTTAAAAGCTTCCTTTGGACCTAAACATGGCAACAATCTCATCCCACTTGTTAGGTATAAGCATATGCACATTATTTTCTACTTTTTAACCACAAATTCACTTAAAAATGCTAAGAATTAATAAAGTTTGGAAAAACATAAATGTAATTCAATAGTGGTAATGGTAAGGTAAACATAATGAAATGGAGGTGGAGTGAAGGTGGTAATAAGGAAATATAAGTGAAAATGTAATGGAAGTGAATGACAATTTCAAGGTCCAACATACCCCCAACTGAAGCTATTGCATGTCCCCATGCAATCTATTACATTAATTCTTTTTGATCCTTGAGCTTCGGCTTAATTTTGCGTGATATCATTTGATAACTTCATACTTCTGCAAAGTGTTTTACATGAATTGCAACATGGGTGGTTCTTGTGTTACAACCATATTTTGTTGTTGCATTCAATTTTGACCTTTGATCTTTGCATAATGATAATTTGATTTTTATTGCAAAGTATATCTTTATTGAATTGCATCATAGTTGGTTCTTGTGTGACAACCATGATTGTGTTTGTATCCAATCATCTTTTGAGTACTTTTGAAAAGTCATTGTATGCTCATAATAATAATGTAATAGTTAATATCTTTTGGAAGTATGTGGGTTTATAAATGTGATATGAACATGGCAAAGTATGAATATGAATGTATTCCCCCCCCCCCCGCCTCCGCCCCAACTGATGGTATTGGCAATTTTATGAAATGAGGAAGAGAAATGTTTTTTCCAAAAATTATCATTTTAGCTTTTCAAGAAATTCTATGGTAAAAAGTTAAAAAATGACGTACCTTAACTTACCCTTTGAAAATGGATGAGCTGCATGTGTGGTGGCTGAAAAATTCTAATCATAATCTTCTTCAAGTGGTTGTATAAGTTATAGAGAAAAGAGTAAATATGTCCTTTTATTGCTTCTACTAAAACTGTTGAATTTGTTGCGGAATGGTGCCGATTCTACTTTTGTCATTTGATTCTGCAGCTGCATATTTTCTTTATTTTCTCCAAAAAGCTGAAAATGATAGTCCTCATGTCTTCAAAACTCATTGGCATAATTCCTGCTATGTGAATAGATGTTCTGATGTCGAACATAGCAGGAAATTGTTGACTTAGTGGCAATTAATGGATGCCACTAGTCAACACGAGAACTTCCACCATTGATGACAATGAGAGTCAAGGTGCCCAAACACATCTTGCTAGGTACGAATAATTTTTCTGTTGTCGAGTACCTAGAAGATCCGATGAACAAGGGACATTAATGTATTCCCATTGTTCGTCGACAAGAAGACTTGCCATTAAGGCATGCAAGCCTCAAGGTGTTTTTGCAAGGAACTTCGACTCAAAGGACTATGGACTCAATAATTTGCATTGAAGCAAGGTTTATTTGCAAAATGAAAAGGATAGGAAAAGGAAAATGGAAATGGACGATGAAAAATGGAAAATGACAATGGGAAATAAGCATGTAGGTGAGCTTCTTGCTTTTATTTGTGGAGTAGACAAAAAATAATGAAAAGTGTGTGAATGAAGGAAAATGAACAACTAACTCTTGCTGGGAAAATCACTGTGGTTTGCTTTGAAGTTCTTGGTTGGATTTATAATTCAAAAGGGAGGAAGAGTAATGGTCTTGATGAATATGGATGTGGACTTGTTCTTATGCTTCTCATGAGATTGGTCTTTTGAAGTCACAATTTAATCTTTTTGTTGATCATTCAATCATCCTAAACCTGCAAAAAAAACTTGACACAAAGAAGATAAGTGTGTTAAAAAAGAAATAGCTAATTTCTTTTTGATTTTTACGCAAAAATTAAATTTCAAATGAAACAGATTAATATAAATCAAAAAGTTCTATATTCAGTCCAATTCATGATATCAATAACAATCCATTTTCAAAGAATAACCATGAAAAATAAATCAGCTCCCTGTTGTCGGATGACTTCATGCACTGTGCTTAGTAAAAAAATTGGCATCACAAAGATTCACTGTGTCCTGCAAGTTAAAAATTCATAGAAAAATACACATTAACAATATTAATGCCAAATGTTTAGAAATCATCTAAATAATCTTCCAATTGTCCTGCAAGCCATTATTAAGAAGAAATTATATATATATATATATATATATATATATATATATATATATATATGAAATAAAGCATGGATGAAATAATATTTTTTTATGAATATTTTTGAAACAAAATCATGCCAATGTCTCCTTCATGCAAGATAAAAATAAAAAGCTTGAAATTTCTAAAGTCAACTTCCTAACTATGAAGGAGATACAGGCAGAATCCTTCTCAATTTATACAACTTGCATTTGATGCACATGTGATAATGCCTTTGCCTCAAATAATCCATTTGTCACTCATCATGTGCCACCACAAATGAATTCTGCCACATTATCCTTCAGATCAGGAAATCAGATCCTTGATTATTTCTCAAAATCGAATTTTATAAAACCGTAACTGTTTACATTTAAAAAAAAAAAAACATTTTTTCTCTCACGCACATTGCAAATTAAGGCTCTAAGAACCCTGAATTTATCTCAAGTGGCTATGAAATTCAAATTTTTTTTATAAGATTACCTAATTCACTCTGTTCCCAAAAAAACACATGTTTTAGTTTTTTCTAATTCGCCTCGGTTTGCTCAGAAAATGCGTTTTAAAATAGGATGTTTTTAAAAATTACACATTTTGTTTTCTGACAATTACTTCTGCAATAAAATTGATATGGTTTGATTTTTTTTTTTTTTTTGCAGGTTTGGATGTTTAATGGCTTGTTTCTCACAGAGAAGTTCAGATTGATCTCCCTCATTTCAATTACCCGGAATGGAATCTGCCATCTTCTCTTCATCAGTAGTCTGCAATCTTCTCTTCATCAACAATTTCTTCATGTGATATACTTTTATTGTCTGTCCCTGCAATTGAATTTGTAATCTTCTCTTCATCAACAATTTGCAATATTCTCCTCATCAACAGTTTCTTCATATGATATACCTTCATTATCTGTCTCTGCAATTTAAAAAAAAATGCTTTCTAATAATTGTTGCTTGAGGAAAAACGAATATGGAAAAGAGAAGGTTTATTATTATTATTATTATTTAATAATTGATTTGTTAATAAAATTATATATATTATATTTTCAAAAGTTAATATATATATATATATATATATATATATATATATATAAACAAAACAATTTATTGAAATTAAAAATTTTCATCATCTTTTTTTTATAAAGTTCATTGTAAAATGAAATGATGAAAACATAATATACATATATATATATATATATATATATATATATATATATATATATATATATATATATATATAATTATTTTTTTTTTAACACAAAAATTCTCTTTTTCTGATTCTCTAGATCACATAAAGTGCAGGAGGAGAGCATACTCGAGAAATTATTAATTTTTTTTTAGATGTAAGAAATAAGATCTCCTAATTACGTTTCCCTGGCAACAGTGCCAAAATGTTTAGTTAATTTAGTGTCCTAAATTGCTAACATAAATTATCGACCAGGACTAGTAAACTGATGAAGTGTGGTGCACTATATGTGCTTAAGAAACCTACTCCTTACTTCGTTGTATGCGTTTTTCTTATTGTTTTTGGGGGTTTTGTATTTTTAGTCCTCAGTATGCTATTCTAGGATACTTAGAAAAGTGAGAATGAATCTAATTAAAAAGGAAGAAAATGAAATGTTATGAAACTAAGTTAATTTTCTATAAAAGAAACCAAAGTTTATGGATTAGTTCTAACACCTAGTTCTGAACAAAAAGGTAAAGCAAGTACTTCATTTAGTAATTAAACCTAATCCATGGATCTATGACTCAATTGAGTTTTGAAGACAAAATGAAAGCAGGGAAATATGTCAACTATTGTACTTTAGGTTGTTTCAACATTGAATTGTTAGGTCAAAACCCTATGAGATAAAATCAACTGTTTGTACCTTAGTTGCTAAAGTCTAAAATAGAAAACAGAGAATGCTATTGAAATTTATCTAAGATGCTTTAGTTACTCCATCTACCCAATATGTAGAGAGTGACCCCTTTGTGGTAATGTTTCTAAGAAACCATTACATATGTCTAAAAGATTACAATAACTCAAACATTGCATTAAATCTAGTCATCTAATCATCCTTGCAAAGTATATTCAGATTAGTCTCTTTCAGGATGACCTTTAAAAAGATTGTTTTTTTGCAATGAAATGAGGATCTTCTAACTAAAACCAAGTAAGTGAATAATTAACTTATTAGTCTCATCCAATTCTGAAGCTTGTGACCCCTTGGTATGGCTTCGGATAAATCAATTACACCCTTAATTCTTAGCAAGTAAATGACAGGAAATGAAATGTATTCTAAAACTTAACTAAATGAGTAATTGACTTGTTAGTCTCATCCAATTCTGAAGCTTGTGACCCCTTGGTATGGCCTTGGAGAAATCAATTACACCCTTAGTTCTTAGCAAGAAAATGACAAGAAATGAAATGCATTCAACCACTACATTTATAAAGCATTTAACCATTCAATGTAAGATTTAGTAAATAGAAAAAAATGGATTTCATAAATGCTTAATTAGACACAACAATTGACAAAAGATGAAAGCAGTAAACTAAACAACCATGTTTCTCAACACTTCAATCTTTATTCCAATCCTGAAGGCAGAGTTACCTATCTCCCTGAAACATTTAGGAAGGCAAATCTCCACAGTTGCATCTAAACTATTTGAAAAATGGAAATTAAGCATAAACATAAATGACTGAACAAAATGAAAGAAATATAACTAGAAAGCATATAAAAACCTCCTTTAGAAGCAGGGGCCCTCTGCTACTAAGTTGGTTGACTCCAGAAGTGAAATCAAGCCAACATTTGATGAATGAACTTCTTTATTGATAAACTCACAACTCTACATCTCATTCCATCTCAACCTTGTTACAAAACATTCTATAATACTTTCTCTTCTTCTCCTATTTTTCACCTCCTTGATAGGAGAAATCTTCTCCTATTTATACAAAAATATGAGAAGTTATCTCATTAATGAGAGTCCATGAATCTATCCCTCTATCTCTAGAGTTATAATCAAAATAGGAAATGATAATACACATGTCTTTTTAGAGTTTCAATACAAATAAGAAATGAGACACATATCTTCTTAGAGTTTCAATACAAAAAGGAAATGAGACACATATCCCCATGATCCCATGATCTTCTCCACTCAAATTCGAATTTGGTTTTTGTAAGCCACATAAAGGTCTTTTAGAAGCTTCCTTTTGACCTACACATGGCAACAATATCATCCCACTTGTTAGGTATAAGCATATGCACAATATTTTCTAATTTTTAACCACAAATTCACTTAAAAATGCTAAGAATTAATAAAGTTTGGAAAAACATAAATGTAACCCAATAGTGGTAATGGTAAGGTAAATGTAATGAAATGGAGATGGAGTGAAGGTGGTAATATGGAAATATAAGTGAAAAATGTAATGGAAGTGAATGACAATTTCAAGGTCCAACAAGTATTATGTTTTATCAATTGATTCATGTCCTTTCCTGAAAATGTCAAAATAATTTTCTTTTATATGCTCAATCTGAATGTAGACTACCAATCTGCGCATAAGTCCCCTTCTAGCAGTGTATATCATTATATTGAAGATGCAAATGCATATCCTTTTTGTATTGCTTGTCCTGATCAATATCCAAACGATAATCATAGTCCAGCTGGTACAACTTCATCTCAAACCTCAGTCATGGGTGCTACTCGATATGCCCCATTAAATTTTCTAGCCCTTTACATGAGTTACCACATAATTATGGTCAGAGGCTACCTCAATTTGATGGTACACGTAAGATCACAACAAAGAAGCATGTAGAAAAAATCATTGACTTCATTGACCTGGAGGAAGCAGATCATGAAGATGTCAAATTGAGGTTGTTTTCTCAAAGTATTTCAGGAGAAGTTACGAATTGGTATATAAGTTTGATAGATGTAAGCATTCCTAATTTTCAAGATTTTGAACACATTTTCCTTGACATATGGTAGGTTAAAAAGAACCCTTTTTATATTATGGCTAAGTATCATAATCTAAAGAGGCGGTCTGGTGAGACAGTCCAAGATTTCTCAACCAGATTCAATAGTGTTTATGATTCCATACCTACTGATGTAAAGCCTCCCCCAAGATTGGATATGCTTAATTATCCATATGGTTTTGATGCTAACCTTGCCTATCATCTCAAAGAGAGGAATCCCACCATTTTAGTGGGTATGAAAAAAAGTGTTGTTGATGTGGAAGCAATTTTTTGATCAAAAGAGCCAAAATGGAATTTGAAAGAAGGGGTGCGGTTAATGAGGAGATTTATCCATTGTGAGACCTTAATCTAGATACATTGATGAAAACCATGGAAAGGTTGATGGAAATATTCACTATGCAAAACAAACCTGTTATTAGAGGGAAACAAGGAAGACCTCCTCTCCATGCATATTTGGTAGAAGAAGGAGAGGTTGTTGATTTATATCACCATAAGTTGGAAGATAGTTGTTTTATTTATTCATTTGAAGAAAATCTTGAAGAGAAATCAGTGGCATGTTCTCAGCAAGATGATTTTCAATTTCAGAAGTTTGAGGAAGGAAATCATCCTGCATGTGTCACTTATGACAACAATGAAGAATATGATGAAAGTAGTGAACCAGGTGAGGAGCCTTATAGTTTTGAAGATAAAGAAAACAATGAATTTGCTGATGGTAACTCTTTACGTTTATGTTATGCTACATTTGAATTGTTGAAAGAAAATTATAATATCTCTAAGGAAGTAGGAAAGCAAGATGAAACTAACATAACTTGGCAACAACCTTCTTATATAGTTGATGACCTTGTTACTTGTTATATTGAATACCCCTTCAGTTGAAAATTGCAGCCATTGAGTAACCATGAGATTTAAGATCATATAGTCTCCTCAGAACTAATATATAGTAAATTTCAATAGCCTTCTTCGGTTTTCAATGATCCAATAACTGATTATTTGGATGGTTTCTGAAGTCATATTTATCCTCATTTAGCTAGTTGGGAGTCTAAAAACATGGGTGATAAAGACTTAGTTCAACAACCAACATCATTGTCTTGTCCAACAGTGGTTTCAAAACAAAGGTCACGGGAAGATTTTCAGCCCTATCATGATAGCTACAAGTTGAAAAATTGCATGAAAGTAAGGTTGCAGATAAAGGTTTGTGTTTATAGTATGTAGACCACTTAGATCAAAATTGTAATCTGAAATTTAGTGTTCATTCATTTGAGGATCCTTTTGCAATATTCTTGAAATCATCGAGTGGGCTTAAGTTCAATCCCGTAAAAGTTGAATTTGTTTGCAAGTTTTTATTGGATTTTCCATTCTCTTATTTTTTCTGCCTGCTCAGGGAAAGTGTGCACAAAATTTCAGTTAATGACCATCTCCTTGCTTGGCTTCATTGGAAATTTCGTAGTTCTTGAATGAGTAGGTTATTCAACAGTTAGTGTAGATAGAAATATTAATAAGCTTAATGATTTGAGCATCCTTTTCAGCAGTGTGCCAAATTTCAACAATTTCTTTCGGTAGTTTAATATTATTGTTCATTGGGATTTGAAGCCGAAGTGAAGGTCCTAAGGTTTCAGTGATCTGCTGCCATATGTCAGGTTAAAGTCAAGTTAATCATAGTCAATTTATTCTTTTTATGTTGACTCCATTTCCCAATGGTATAATTAGGCTACTAGTCTGCAACATGGAAAATTTTAGGGGCTAATATTCGCAAGTGGGCTAATTTTCAATGATGTTTGCCAACAAAATTCACCAATTTCCATTTTTTATAAAAATGATTCGCCCAAATATTACAATATAAAATTATTTTACCTTAAAAATCGCCAACATTATATAGAGACTATATAGAAACCATTATAAATTTGAATAATTTTCCAAATATATCAATAAAAAATTTATAGTTTGCATATTAGGGACTAGTGAGATTCACCAATGTTTTTAAATTTCAAAATAATTTTTGATCCTTAAAATTTTCCCTAGTCTACAATTTTGTTCTTGGCACCTCACTGGGAGGTTGTCATCCCCATTGGAGCCAATGTTAGGGTCATTAGTTTTCATTATCAAATTTTTTTCCATGTCCTTTAATTTTCAGTTTCTGAATAAATTGAGTCCATGACCACTTCTACTAGAATTAGCCTCAAATGGTCACTGTCTGATCATCATCAAATTCCTATCATCAAGAGTTCACCCACAACATGAAAGAGCGTCAAGTTATGGGATTTATGGTCGCACATGTTTTTTTTATTCAAGTAAAAAGGGGTTTTAGTCATTTGTCTATCAAACTTGCTTAAAATGATTCCATTACAGTCAGAGGTCTAACGGTCAAGGGATATGGTCAATATTCTACATCTTATTCCCTACTCTTATCTACCCTTTCTTCCCTCTTTTTACACTTCATTTCGCCATTAACCTTTCATCCATCCCATTTCATACAAACTTACACCCTATACCATTTCCCTTCTTACCACCTAACCATAATTTCATTTATGCCCCCCTTTTTATCCTAAATCTATTTCCCCAAATGGCCATATCATCCCTCATATATGACATAATCCCCTCACTATCTAAAGGATCTTATTCTCCCAAAAGTTCTAATCATTTCCCCTGCTTGATTGATCATATCGAATTAGGTGGAGCACTTCATGACATCATTTCAAACCATCATCATGCTACAAGACAAAACAAGATCAATTCAAATAAAAAATCACTGCCTTAATCCTTCGCAGAGCACCTTCATGTTGATTCCTATTGTCAAGACAAATCCCCTCTGTGAACATAGGCGATCTCTCTAGCCCTAGAGTGGGTCTAGCATCACGAGATTCTTTCTAACATAAGCTTTCTTAACTAATGCTTACAGTGCAAAGAGGAAAGAGACATAAATACCTTTTTCCAATCATTGTCCTTGGATCCATTAATGGTGACCTTGATCCATGATCCTTGTAGGCCCGATTCCAGCTACTAATGGCGCGCGAATACCTGTGGATGATCAAGAGACAAAAAAAACCATGATACACTATATAATAAATGTAAACACTAGTTATATAGAAGATCAAGGAGTACCAGAATATTTGCATAATCATGTAGACAAATATAGAAAGGAAAAATCAAATTTTATTATTGATAAATTACAAAAGGAGAGCTTACAACTAGGCCTTGATGTTGGAGGCGTCCTTAGGTGAAAATCTTAGTCCTTCACCCAAATAAAAAGCATTCCTTCTCTCATGCACTTAGGCTTAATCACGATGCTAGCATGCCAAGGGATGAGAGTTCAAACAAGTCTGACAATGATCAACCAAGATCTAAACTTGGAGGAATGAGGGATGTGAATTTATAGCAAGGAAAAGGAGGTTGGGAGCCCACGAAAGGAGGAGGAAGGCCCACTTTCTAAGGGATGATCCCCCACGGATGAAACCAAGGCTCTAAAATGAGAGAGCTCGACCTTATCATATATGTTCAAAAACCAATTCGCCACCCTTGAGCTTCTATATGTTGAAGCTTCTCCTCCATTTGAGGAAGCACTGCCAGAAAGGGGATCAACGTGGTTTTCCAAGAAATTAGGGTGTTGGCAGCATTGGGCCAAAACTGGGAAAAGGAAATCATCGTCGTCATGGCACCAGGAAGGGCGCTGACCCAGGAAACTAGGAATTTGACCAAGTTTCTTCAGTAATATATCAAGGAAGTTTTATTTGGATCTTCAAGGGGATATGTTAGCATATTTATTGATGATGGAAATATTGCACAAGATTCATCACAGGGCATTTCAGAACCAGGGATGGGAAAATGAGCCTGGTGACAAATTACTGTGTAACAGATGCCCCCTAAAGCATGAAGGCAAAACAGGGAGTGATGGCTGAAATGCTTTATGAACCAAGGCAAAGAATGTAGATCACCTTCGGAGAACCTTCCAAATCAAACATTTACAATATATGACATCTCTGGTATAAATATGCCTAACCACATAATGTAGCACTAGGCATCAAATGAAACATGAGCCCACAGTATGGTCGCAACCATCCGTCTAAAAGAGATCATAGAAATGGATCCATGGTATGGACGCAACCATTCGTATAGATAGGATGTATACAATCATGAATACTCAATAACTCCTCGCAGCCTGGACCAACAATTAGAGGTGAACCAAGGTCTTCACCACAATCTCAATCAACCCAATGTATGAATTTAGCCATATGAATAAATGTGTTGGTGTCGAACATGGTAGAAACCAACTGATTACCGGCCAATGATGAAAATCGTTAACAAGAACGAGAGAGACCACCAATAATGAGGATGGACCTCAAGGTACAACGACACAATCTACAAGTGTGAATAGATGTGTTGAAGTCCAACACTTGCAGAATCATTCGATCGAAGGCCAATGATGTGTACTTGTTGTCAAACATGAAGAAATTTCCATTAAGGCATGCAAGATCCAAGGTACTAAACAGAAGTTTCTAAACCACTTTCCCGGATAATGAGCTGAAGTCGACAGGAAGTGATTCTTCGAAGTAGTGCCATAATAATTCTCACATCATCAACACGAAACAACAAATATCTTAAGATGATAGGAGTGATTTGGGATTGTAACAGAGGAGGTCAGATATGCAGAAGATGTTTGACAAAAAGAAATTATCTTGAACATATTGGTGACACAACTCTGGAGTGTGGCAGCATTTGACTCAAATAGGATCAGAGGTCATGTTGACAAAATCAGAAATCAGATAAGAGGCAAATGAATTTCCCAAACCCATGGAGGAAAAGTGGCGTATGTAGGATGTCTCCAACCCGACACAAATTGCAGATGAGTGTCATGTTCAAGAGCGACAAGCTGCCCAAAATACACATAGGATGTTGACTTTCAATTTCCCCCATTATTGCTAACGAGTACCTCTTTATTTTTTATAGCTAGCGTGAAGAGGGTAGCATATGCTGAGCATTTAAGTTCATTCTTTGAATGAATCCATCCTAGTAAGTTTAACGAGCCCTAGGAAGGAGGAACTCAGTCTCGTCATGGTGACAAGTCTTTTGTCGTTTAATATTTAACGAGTCTAATGAAAGGTAAACTTGGTAACTTTTCATGTTTAGGGAGTTTGAAAAGAAATGAAAATAAAACTACATCATGTCCCTTTTCATAAGTCATCTCTCGAATATGAAAAGGTAGAAAACTATGTCCGAGAGAACCTCTTGACCATGCTCGATCAAGGTATTCATTTTTCGTAAATAGTGTACCTCAGCCCAAAAAAGGGTAAACGTATACTGATATCACATCAATCCATTCACTTTAACAAGTTCGAAATGACAAGTACTCGAAAATATTTTCATTTTTCGAGAGTCAGAAAAGAGCTGAAATTTGAATCCAGGGGGGTTCATTTTTCATAAACGCTTAACGAGATCGAAAAAGAGATAAAATTCAACTCATTTGCATCGGAAATGATCATCAGTAGTGTGACAGTCTCGTACTACACATAAGCAACAAACATCATGGATATCGAGGAAAAATAATAAAATATCAGCGAATTTTAAAAAAATAGATATAAATAGACCAAAAAAAGGAAATCATTTTCACCTTTCCATTTTGAGAAGAGCATTTTGTCCATTTTCCCTCCAAATTTCAATTCAGCGGTGCGGCCAATTGGGGACACCATTCGTTGATCCATTTGCGCTAGGTAAGAGATCTAAACCTCTTGTTCATTTTAATTCTATTCATTTGGCATTTAGTTTCTAGAATTAGGGAGTTTAACGGAGAGATTTTAAAACTTAAAATCTCCTGCGACCAATGCGATTTCGAGCTATCGGGGTCACGCTCAGCCCATTAGGCCAGTGCACCACCAGCACCGAATCATTTCGGATAGATGCACTGGCCGCGGGAAATATTTTAAATTGAGAAAATATCCCAACTCCACCATTAATTTCTAAAAATTCTTCCATGAATGATCCTAAAATACCAATTGGACATGTTTTACAGGTGCTCTCTGTGAAGATGTTGGTCGAATGGAAAGAACGAGACCATGAGGTGGAAGACCACCAAGCCTTGCAGGACCAAGATTGCGTCAATGCTTTGAGTAATTGAGAATTGTTGAAATTATTTCAAACATCCAGCCTAAGAGCTCAACTAGACCTTCTCCAATACCTGATCAGTATATGGGATGTGGACCGACAATTTTTCATCACCGGGGACCAAGAACTAGAGCTAGATGTCATGGAAATCCATTTTATCACCGGACTATATAGGCGAGGAGAGAGAATCCAACTCTTCGGAGCTCACCCAGGGGGTGAGAGCACCAGCATGCTCATCGAGAGATATTGTCTCAGGGCACGGAAGACAGAGAGTGGGAAGGTAGACATATCTTCCATCAGAGTGCTTCCCCTACGCACGACACTTCATTGTATCACCAGAGTGGCAGGAGCCCAGGCGTTGTATGAGGCAACGAAATCACAGTTCCAGTATGCGGTGGATTTCTTGGCCCCTACAATTTTCAATTGATGTGAGGGGTTGATGGCTAACATGAAGAGCCAGATAACCAAGTCCAAGATAGGGAGACTAAAACAATTTGGGTACGGGTCAATTCTAGTGACCTTCTTTCTGGAGAGATTACCCCTGTTCTAGTATCAGTGGTTAGACATCCATGATCCAACCTTGAGGGATCTGAGGTTGATGCGATGGTTCGACATAATGCCCTGATAGGGAGGAGGGAAATGGATTCATTTCCCCATAACCTTCTTCATTTGGCTGCGGCATCCTTTGATCATAGTTGAGGACTACGCCTATGCAGACATCGACTTCAGAGGAGATCTGGATCTTCCGATCCCACCAGACACACAGTGGACCGATGCAGGTAAAAAAAATATTTTTAAACATTTTTTACTTTTTAGATGTTTTTGTTATATGTTCTGACACGTAAAATTATGATTTGTTTACAGATATGGGTCCTTAGAGACCTCCTGGTATGTCACCAATCACACGGAGGGTAGCCTGTCCAGCAGAGGATGCTCCTTATGAGGAGGGAGAAGACACATTAGCTAAGTTTGAGTGGAACCTGGTCAGCCTCACGTGAGGCATCCCAGAGTATCCCACATTTGATGAGATCCCATTGCGCTTTCAGAGACACAATGTCGAAGTTTCAGGCAGACTACGTCGATTACTCTAGCAAGTAATTCAAGTAGTCACCTACTACCATGAGCACCATGTGGGCACATAACAACCCTATTTATACATTTTTGTACTGATGTAGGCTCGAAGAGCCATTTTTGTAATAGAACACGCACACACACACACATATATACATATATGCATGTTTCTACGACTACTTGTGTATCATAATGATGTATTAATTTACAAATTGCACAAATGTCTATCTAATACATGGTTTTCTAATGAATCTGTTAATGTATTTAAATGCCTTGGAATGTGTTGATATGTGATAAAATCAAAATTCCTTTCCAATAATCTAACACGTAAATACATACGTAAAATTTGAGGATTGCGCACAGAATAACGCCCATTCAATTGTAACACAATGAGCTGTTAGTCCAACCTAACAACCAAATCTCTAATCCAAAGATCAATGGCATCCAATAATAGTTCGATCACTATACTATACTCTGCAATATTGTTAGTTTTTCGACCCAAACAAATTCCTTGTAAATTAATCAACTCGCCATCAGGAGCAAAGAGTGCCCATGTTGTGGAAGACAAGTTCCGTGTGCTATGGAAGGCATCATCAGCAAAACCAACGTAGTGATCTGAAGACATCTGCAAACCAAGCGAAACACAAGGTAAGTAGAAGAAACGTGTCTGCAAGGCAAACAATCACACAAACAATCAACTCAAAGCACACTAATGAATAACAAAATAATGTACAAATTATCACACTTAATATTAAGCATAAAATTTCTTCAGGTAGAGTTCAAGAATGAACTCAGATGACAGAATTATGTCATGGTTAACAGAAATAAACCCATAGTTCTACCATTGACACCACTTATAAGCATTACCTCGGCCAATTTTGTGAGAAGATTCACAACAGTAGTAACGTACCCATGCCCCCTGGTCGAGTAAGGGTTGCGAAGCATGGAAATAATGCCCCTGAGGGGAAGTGACAAAACAGTAACAACAATGTCGAAGGGAGTGGGGGGGTCATGCTTTTTGAAGAAAGCAATGTAAATCTTGAGCTCATGGGGAGAACAAGAAACCCAGAATAATGCATTCTCGACAATCACAGAGATGTCGAACGGAATGGTCGGAGTGATATTTCCCATGTTTCCCTCGGACAACACTTCATGAATCAAAGCAGGATTCTGAAGTGGGTCAGTCAGTACCGTCAAATCATGGGATCCTAGACAGGTGGAGATGTCACCTGGGATTTGGAGAAAAATGGAACGATGATGCCCATCATCCCATGGAGTTCGAGATACATGACCTCCACGATACTCTCGTCAGTGGGGAAAGTCTCATTCAAGGGATCATCAGACTCCCAAGAAACAAAACAGGGAGACTGTGCATATGTGTCTAGGGAAGAAACCAAATGAGTATTTACCTTGGATGCATCCTCAGAATCCGTGAGGATATCTTGATACATTTTCTCGGTTGGGTTAAGAGGCATAGCGTCACAAAAAATTTCGATCTGGTCGGGATTGGGAACAATCCATCGATCGTGACCATACGAAATCATATTGACGGAGGTGACATTCAGAGGCTGAAGTGTAAAAACTCCTATAAGAGATGAGTCTTTGAACAAACCCAACCCAATGTTCTCATAAGGAGTAGAGGCCTTCCAACATACAGAATGTTTCCCACTGAAGACTCAGAGGGGAAGAAATGAAACTTATCAACAATCACTATCTTCCCTTGATGAGGGAAACAGAGGAGGCGAAAGAGGGTGGAGACTACACAAACCATAAAGTTTATCCAACTACGTCCAAGAAGGAGATTATAATTCAAGTTGGCGTCCACTACCTCGACTTACATGGTCACTGTTTTCCCCTCCAACAAGATGGGCAATGCCTTGAGAATGTCGTACAACCAAGAACCTCAACCATCGAAAGCTTCTTAAGTATTCGGGGACTGACTAAATGGGGGAGAGTCGATGGCTTTCCAACATGAAATGGACATGATGCAGGTCGAAGCACCTTCATTAAAGACATTCCGATGAATAGTATTTCCCATAATGGTAACTTGAATAAAAAAATATACATATTATGGGAGGCGAGGAACGAAATTCTTGAGATCGAAAATAATCAGATTAGAATCTTAAGGATCAATCCCTCCAATGGCAGTGAGTAGAGTCTTCCGTTGTGATGGGCACGACTGAAGGACCTCCAAAGCCAACATAGTTGAAGGCTCTTGAGCTAGATCTTCTACAATATTATAGTGTTGTGCTGCTCTCGCATTCGGATTGTAAGATGATTTTCCAAGAACACCTTTTGGGGGTGGTAGGATGATGGAGTCACTAGCCGGTCTCTCAATCTGGAGAGGACCTAAGGTAGGTGGTGTGGAAGAGGAAGAGTGATCTACGACTTCTAGTTCCACTGGAGCCTTGGATGGATTTTGATAATCTTTCGTTCTCATGGTGATGGAAACAAACTGTGTTCCAGCCATGAACACCTGAGAGCTACCAGATGGTTGAGCTTGGTCTACCATTTGTGTCTACTCAGAAGGGAACGGTTCTTTCAAAATGTTCGGAGTCCCGGGTGCGCCCTTCAGAAGAAGGGAAACTTCGGCATGCCAGGGACAATCCTTGGTAAAATGATCATCATCACATATTAGACAAGGATACTTGGCCTTACGCGTTGAAGAATCACCAACAGATGAATTTTTTGAATCCTGTTTAGGGTTTTCATATTTAGACTTTCCTTTACCCTTTTTCTTACCCTTCGAGGATTTGTCTGCTGTAGTAGACTGAAAAAAATTACCTATGAGGTTTTACCAGGATTCTTTTGATTCTAGGAAGGAGTAGGGGACGCAGTGGAAACAACAAATTTAGACATTGAAGAAGTCTTAGGTGCACTACTATCGGTATGAGCCACTATCCCGATAACACCATCCACCGGAGGCATAATAGGAGACTGATATAATGAAGGTTTAGTCGAAGGATGTGGTGCATATGGTAATAAATTGTGTAGAGTCCTAGACTGGGAATAAACCAAGTTGAGTATTGAGCCCTAGCGATTAACTCCTCTTCTGTGACACACCCTCCCATTTCACGATCTTTTGAAATTTTGGGAATGAATGATTTTGTGAACCATTCGGTCAACAACTGATCAGGGATCTCAAATTTGATGAGGCGACGGTGACACCACCATTCTTGGATGTAATATGAGATATGTGTAGCAGTTGACTGCTTCAACAAGGTGAGAAAATGGGTGTCAGTTTCATACCGGACAAGTAGCTAGAAGGGAGTGAGGAAGGTCATAGCCAAGGAATTTAAGTCTGTGAAAATTCCTCGAGGGAGCTCAATAACTATTTGGCCACAACACCAGTCAAAGTGCGTTGGAAAAGACAAAGAAAAATGGATTCGTCAACCCAAGAATTATAGGAACACCACAAGTGATATGTCATAACATGGCTTTGGAGGTCTTCCCCGGATTTTCCTTCGAACTTCGAACAATATCTTGGAATATTAGTTGGAAACGACAGCCAATGAAGCTGATTTTGGATGGGGTCATTTGTGAGCTTTGACACATTCGACAATTCCAACGTACCCAAGAGTGGAAAAGGCGGATGATGAGCTGAGAAAGGTCGAGGGTTCCAACTTGATTGATGAGGATTATGCCCCCAATAGCGTAGATTCTAACCTAGATATGCATATTTCCCCCATAGCTGGTAAGGACCATGCTGCAAATACTGCTGATAGGGACCTGGATGGGGTTGTTGATATGGCCCCTGCGGGAACTGAGGTTGTGGAACTTGTTGGACATGGGGTCCATGATAAGGTCCCTACTTAATATGAGGTCCAGTTTGCAGTCCCTACTGAAATTAGGGTCCATCCTGCAGTCCCTGTTGAACATAAGGTCCATCTTGTGGTCCTTGTTGAACATGAGGTACAGCCTGTGGTCCTTACTAAACATAGGGTCCAACCTGAGGTCCTAGCTAAGCCTTCTGCTACTGAGGAATTTTATAATATGAAGCACCAGTTTGAGTCCGAGTCTGGGGTTGTTGGTACTAACCTTGAGGAAATGGCTGGTACTGAGTACTAGAGTGATGAGGAAAAGGATTAGATTGGCCCAGAAGGAGATTCAAATAAGCTTGGATGTAAGAACAAACTGAGGATTAGTCACAACATCACTCATCAAAGGTTGGGGTTGTTGGACATACTGCTAATATTGTACGTTTGACCTTTGAACATATGATTTGAATATGGGCAAACTAGTTATTGCTATGCTATCTCCCTCATTAGTATTAAAAATATGTGATTAGGATCGTCTCAAGTTAACCATTTGTGAAGGGATTTATGTGTCAAGTTTCATGTGTCCTTGATGATCAAATTATTAGTTAATTAAATTTTAAAAACTCATGTACAAAAAATTAAATATAGAAACATAACACACATCAATCACATAATACCATGGATGATAATGGGGTTCACCCCTCTTGGGCTACATCTCCATGGACCTGCTTCAATTAGTTGGGCCCTCTTGGGATTAAGAGTAAAATGTATGATTACAAGAACCTGTAGTGCTCTAATGGATTTGCAGCATGCTCCATTGGCTTCAGAGCACCCAAAAACCCCACAAATGACTATTCAATCTCTGAAATTGGTTTCTAGCTGATCTAGGCCTGACCTCCCATCTTGGTGGCCATGGGCTTGTTTAATCTCCAAAGCGAAAAAAACACTTTCAAAGTGCTCCAATGCCTCTACAAACTGTACCATTGTTTCCAGAGCATCAAATACATCTAAAAATGACTCTTCTTGAGCCAATATTGGTCTTCAGTTGATCTGGTCATGGCCCTCCTTCCTGGTGGCCTTGTGCTTCAAAATTCTTCAAGGTGACAAAAACCTCTGTATAACTGCTCTTCTGACTCTACAAGTTGTTCCAATGGATTCATAGCATGGCAGTCTACTAGGAATGACTATTCCTGAGCCAACATTGGTTGACAATTGCTCAAGATAGGCCTCATTCAATTTTCCCCTAGATTCCTCCTCCAAATCTAGAGAAGACTCCAGAAAGCTCCGCCAAACTAGCCAATCTGCCGAAAATAGAGGAACCGCCAAAAATGCCACTAACATAACTCAGAGTAAATTAATGCCAAGTATCACTTAAAGGTGGATAAGCATGCTTAACTACACACTAAGCGCGTTTAGTGGGAACACTGGGTGCAAGGTCACGTGGCGCAGTTATGTGCAAGGAGGGCTGGCCCGTTTGACCAGCGGCTGTATGGAGGGGGCCAGCCCGTCATGGTCAAAAGCATGCATTTCAAATATAATCTGGGCACATATCTCTTCAAGGACTAAGGCATTGGCCTATTGGTAAGGCGTGGTAGCAGTTGGGGGGAGGTCACGAGGTCGAACCCCAACCTTCGCCCCTCCATACATTGTTTTGCAACATATAATAATACGCCCTAGACCTTTGTAATATGGCTTGAATGTGCACTCTGAAAACCATAGGTTATAAAACCTTTGCAATGTATTTTCCACCATATAGTTCAACCACTGTTGAAGTTTGGATATAAAAATAATGCAGAATTTAATAATTAAAGTTTGGATTTAATAATAATAAATAAATAAATAAATAAATATATATATATATATATATATATCCAACCTTAAAAGTAAAAAAATTCCAACACATGAATTCATCATGAACCCAAATTCAACCTTGGAGGACTTTGGGCAATTTTACCTTCTCAAACAAAACTGGCGAATCTTGCAGTGACACTTGTCACAGTCCCATTGGGAAAAAATGGAAGAATATTCCCTGCATGCTGACTGGGCTGCCATGTCATGAACCTATACCTGTTCTCCAATTTTCTTTTTCAAATTTGCATTTTCTGAAGGGTGATCAATAGACTATAACTTCGTCATACAAACTCAGTTTTCAACGAAATAAGTTGCGTTGGATTCCTGGCGACGAGCCGATCGTTTTCATTCTAGTTTGGTGCAATTATGAGAAATTTGAATTTTTGGCAAGCTTTTGCCCCTAATTCAGATTCCAATCAACATAAGGAATGTTAGGTTGCTAAATATATGAATATGTTGTGTTCAGATGCAGAAAAGGTTGTTGAACCTAGGAATATTGAACATGAGGCTAATTTGCCCCATGAATAGATCCATAACTCGGCTGCCCCCAGCCCAAAAGCGGAGGTACATAGAGAGGGTTAGATTGCCCCCTAGGCATGGATGAAACCGTGGATCACCCACTCAATGGTGGGACTGCAGTAATTGTAGATGGCGAAAAGGGGACATAGGATCCGAAAAACACGTTCATTTGACCAATGGTGATTTTCGGTCGAACAACAGGTTGAGACATCACGGCCACATTCAAAAAAAATGGGCCAGAATACGGAGGAATACCCATTGACCAAATGGGATCCAAAAATAGGGGTGTACCACTGGAAGTTCTAGAAATAAGGTTTCCCAAAGAAGTATACTCGTGCGGGAGCATAGACGCAACATAACTAGATGGTATTTCAGTTCCACTACCTGAATCGTGAGGTATGGATCCAAAAAATTCTTCCTCAGAGGGAAAATTGATGAAGAGGCTTCTGGGATATACGAGCCAGAGGTTTCCTGGAGAGTGCTTTGAGGAGAGCTCAAGAATGGAATATCATCAGCATTTGATTCCATTTCGTCAAGAAACAACTGACGCATGGTAGAGCGAGATGCTACCGGAGAAGCTCTAAAAGGGATATCGGGCTGATCGAAAGCATTCTAATTTTACTTAGGAGAGACTACAATCGGATCAAAGAGCGGATTCAGAGGGAAGGCCGAGAACTGTGCAGCTTTTTCGGGGCTTTTTGGCTTATATTTTTCCGATGTTGTCCAAGGAGAATTGTCAGGAGTTGCTCGAGATGATGTGGGTTGAGCACTGATGACAATTCCAAGCTCTTCACCTTGCGCTTCGAGGGGTCCAACTGAAAAATGAGGGACCTCAGGAAGAGGTTCTTGAGATCCTTCGGAGGAGGGAGTGGGCGAATTTGATGATTCAACCACGATGACCTTCGAGAATAAGACAAAAAATGAAAGAGGTGAACAAAATCACAACTTACCAAGAAATAAAAGCTGGAGAACTGCCCTTGGATGCAGGTGTTATGGTGCATTAAACTCGGGAGCCACCTGGCCACACGAACGTGGGAAATATTTCCTCCTCACGTGGGTTCACATGGCCATCCCAACCTGATTAATGCCTGGAGCATGAGGCCTTTATTCACCACCCTCGAACGCTCTCCAACGTCATCCTCGCTTCTCTCTGCCATTAACGTTGTCCTACTCTCATTTAGTTTGTCATTCACGCCTTTGCTTCCTCTGCCGCCATACATGGACCATAAATTCCGCCATCCTGCTTCTCAGTCCAGCATTACGTTCTCCCTCTGGCTAAGCTGGACGTGGTCTCCCTTCCAGGCCTCCCATTGCTACAAATGCTGGCAGATATGTGAACTTCTTCGTCGACTGGTCTAAGCCGGAAGTTCTAGACCCCATCGGCCTCACCGCTCGCTTGTCATTACACCTCCCTAAGCCTTCCACAGAGGCTTCTGGCTCCACTCCAGGAAGCTTCCTCGCAAGTCCACCATCTCTCCCACCTCCCCCTTTCCCCCTCGCAAGATGGTGGCCTTGCCGGTGCAGCAGGCCTCGAATAGTGAATGCAGTTACAGCTTGGGCTCGGACGAGGAAGACACCAACGCTGATACTGAGGCTTATGCGGCCTCCTCTCCTCCGTTGAATGCCCACATGGAATCTCTCCTCCCTCGAACGCCCATGTGTCCAAGATGGAGGAAGACGAATCCAAATACGTGTGCAGAATTGTGGAGGAGCCACTTCAACCACTGGTTCATGATGACAAGAATCCAACGGCCTAAAATCTGGGTTCTTCTTTCTATGCTTAGTTCCAGTCTATTTCCTATCACTTTTTTGCTTCTGATTTTCTGGTTTTGGTCCAAACATGATATGTATGTGGCTGGTTTCCCTAAATGGGTAGCTTACTCTAAGTTTACTGAACATATTTCATGGGTTGGGCCCATTTTTTGTTGTTTTGAAACTAGAATTTCCCGTCGGAGTTGGCTTGTCAACTCCGATGGATGATGAATGTAAAATTTTGACCTTTATGATATAATAGAAGTAGACCAATTTAGAAAAAAAAAGCTGGAGAACTGCACGGGTGAGATGTTTTTGTGGGCAGTTACTTTTAGAATTATCAAAAAATAAATAGAAAATGGTGTGGTAGCCATAAAGGTTTACCAAGTATCCATGAACTGCAATATACACCTTGGTGATTAAATGAAAGATAAATGACCAATGACTTAACGTATGGAAACCAATCTCCCCGAATTTTGTGTTCGGTGTATCAAGTCTACAAGGCAGCTGACTCGGTTACCTATGGCAGGCTTGTAACCTAGTAGTGTCTCCCCAAATATATGTGACAGTACGTGGGAGTCCAATACGTAGTAGTGATGTCTAATGTGTAACTGTTCGATGAGAGCGCCCCAAATATTCTTATCATACATCAATATACTTCCATACGTGGGACATGATATCACCCCCGAGTTGTAACGCAAACCGTTAGTGACAACTCCTACGCTTAACGACGTCGGAACACGTCTCTAGCCTAGACCACTAAATATTATCATTAATTCCAATGCTCCCTAAGTTAAATTGGGTTCATTTTAATTTGATCTTGATTAAAGTTTCAGTTTCAAGGCTCAAAATGAATGTCACCTAAATCCTTATGGTGCAGACTAAATGCAAGAAAATAAGCTTTCAATTTCGATGAATTCTAAACTACTTAGGGAAGAGAGACAAGCAAGAATGCACTCAATGCAACAACAATAATCCCCCCCAAACTAGTTTAGAGTTACAAAAATGCAATGATTTTCCAATTGAATTCACTTTCCCAACAAATGCAACTTATTAAAAATGAAAATGCCTTTCCTTTCAATAAGATGCAAGAAAAAAAAGAAAAGTATATATATATATATATATATATATATATATATATATATATATATATATCACTTTGAAATGTATTAAAAAAAAAATGAACGAAGGAAGAAATGAAAAATCCCTTTATGTTTCTTTCAATCGAACCAAACAAAAATGTCTTTAAAGAATGCATGAATGAATTACTTTTCACTCTTCTTAAAACGACAAATATAATCTAAATAAAAAACGAAAAAGAAAAACACTTCCAATTTCTTTTGAATCTAAACAAAACACACTCTTCTAGACTTGTGCGCCAAACAAACTGTAATCTTGCGCTTGACACTGAACCTAAGGGAAACAATCAGAAATACAGAGAGGACCAAAGCATACACCAAATTTCTTCAAAACAAGACAAGAAAAAATGTGACAAAGGGTGTTTGAAATGGAAAAAATCTCCCAAACTTACAACAACTCAAAGAGATGAAACCGACTTGCTCAGAGAAGATAGGTAAATGAAACACATAGCAAGGAGATCACTGAGATCTCACATAATCCTTCAAGGTCTAGGACACACTCAAAAATCAGGAGGGAAACTCAAATTTTCCCAAGGCTAAGATCAACGCTTCTGTGCTAAGCAGAAGGGTGATGAAAGGCCAATCAACACTACAAACACTACTGTGAGGACAGAAAGTGCATTGGTCGCTAAAAACACGAATATATATATATATATATATATATATATATATAATAAAATAAAAAATAAAATAAAATAAAAAATGAATAAAAAAATAAAAAATAAAAAATAAAAATCTCTCACACACACCAGACCTGACACTGTGAAGTGACAAACGATCCTTACACAAGCTGACAGAGGCCTAAGTAGATTTAAATTTCAAAAATCAAAGAAACTGATCCAAGATCAGTTCGGGGAAGGAGGACTTAAAAGGCTAAAGCTCCCTAGTGGAGTCACCAGTTTTGTTGTCAAGATAAATCCCCTCTTCGGGCAGAGGCAATCTCTTTAGTCCTAGAGTGGGTCTAGCAACACGAGATTCTTTCTAACATAATATTTCTTAACTAATACTTACAATGAAAAGAGGAAAGAGACATAAATACATTTTTCCAATCGCTATCCTTGGATCCATTTATGGTGACCTCGATTCATGATCCTTGTAGGCCCACTTCTTGCTACTGATGGCGTGTGAATACTTGTGGATAATCGGGAGCCAATAGCAAACGAGATACAATATATAATAAATGTAAACACTATCTATCTAGCAGATCAAGGAGTACCAAAATATTTGCATAATCATGTAGAAAAATATATAAAGGAAACATCAAATTTTATTATTTATAAATTACAAAAGGAGAGCTTACAACCAGTCCTTGGTGTTGGAGGCGTCCGTAGGTGAAAATATTAGTCCTTCACCCAGCTCAAAAGCATTCATTCTCCTGTGCACTTAGGCTTAATCACGATTCTAGCATGCAAAGGGATGAGAGTTTAGACGAGTCTGACAATGATCAACCATGATCTAAAATTGGGGGAATGAGGGATGTGAATTTATAGCAAGGAGAAGGAGGTTGGGAGCCCATGAAAGGAGGAGGAAGGTCCACTTTCTAAGGGATGATCCCCCATGGATGAGATCAAGGCTCTAAAATGAGGGAGCTTGACCTTATCATCTCTGTTCAACAACCAACTCGCTGCCCTTGAGCTTCTAGAGGTCGAAGATTCTCCTCCATTTGAGGAAGTACTGCCAGAAAGGGAATCAACATTGTTTTCCAAGAAATTAGGGTGTTGACAGCGATGGGCTAGAACTGGGAAAAGTACACAAATGCAGTCATGGCACCAGGAAGGGCGTGACCCAGGAAACTAGGAATTTGACCAAGTTTCTTCAGTAATATTTCAAGGAAGTCTTCTTTGGATCTTCAAGGAAATATGTTAGCATATTTCTTGATGATGGAAACATTGCACAAGATTCATCATGGGGAATTTCAGGATCAAGGACGGGAAAATGAGCATGGTGAAAAATTATTGTGTAACAATTCGTAGTTGATTAACCATCAAATTTGAAGATCACAGGTCGATCCACAGTGAATCGATTGGTAAAGAATGTTAGTGTGAGTAATTTCATCCTGCCATTAGTGATCAAAATCCTCTTTTCATATCATACTAGGAGTCCCACTCGAAAATTTTTATTCATTCCACTAGGTCATGCAAAAATTAGTCACTAATGGTAGTCCTAATCCAAACAAATTACTCTTCCTCAAATTTGATTACTTGTTAGCATAGTTTCATGCCTTGTTGACTATACACCATCCATAAAGTAATATCAGTCATTTAATCTTGAAATTCAGTCCTTCGAGGTATCATTAGGTCTTTTAGGTTTTTTCAAGGTTTCATTAGGTCATTAGGGTTTCCAAGGTCCAATAAAATCTCATCTCCACAACATAATACTAGCAAGTAAAGGGTGATCCAATAACATCTCTTCCTCATATGAAGATGACTTGTGAAGAAAATTTCTTGTTTCAGCATGTAATTTTGAGTTCAAATGTAATTTTTTATATTTTCATTGTGTAATTTTATGTCTTTCAAAATATAATAATTTCATCATCCCAAGCTGCTAACTCAGTGTTGCAAAGATACCAAACCACCAAAAAGTCAAATTCAAAGAGTTCTCAAAAGTCATCAAAAGATCAAATTGTCAAAGGAAAGAGTCAAGTGAAAGGTAAAGTTTCAAAAGGTTAAGTGGATAACAAAGGAAAAAAGTGGGTCCCAAGGCCCAAATCATCAATTCCACGAAGTATAAGACCACCAATACATCTCATTCAAACTCATTTTCACATCCAAAGGTCGAGTTTGCACTCCCTCAGCCCGAAGAAGTAAATTTGCACAGTCACAGGCGAAATTTTTCCTGGCGCTGCGCATAGGCAAGTGACGTTGCGCATTAGAGAGAGGCATTGCGCAAAGGCATTTGGCACAACCTTTTTTTACCTCAGGCGTTGTGCTTTTTTTCAGTGCGCTACGCTTAAGCCCATCAAGTTCTAGAAGCATCAAAATGCCCTCAAACCTTCTCAAACTTTCAGAAAAGGCTTTTTTCCTCCTTTACCAAGTAAGTAAAACAAAATCTTTGCCTCCTTGCTTTCCTAAGTGTCATTTTTATGGTGGTTTTGTTCATAAGAAAAATTGACTAAATGTCTAATGGAAAATCCTAGTATCACTCCCTCACTCTAAATTTGTTGCCCATAAACCCTACAACACCTTACTACATCACTATTCAACCCATCCCTACCCCTACACTACTCTTTCCTAATCCCTAAACCCCTTCCCTATAAAACCCTAAGTAGTAGGCCACTAAAATTCCTAGGCAGCCACTACCCCAAACTTGTAATCCAATTATCATTTTCAGCTCCCTAAGTATTTTTACCTCCTATCACCCCCAAAACTTCCCTAACCCCTTCCCTCATCTTCGTAAATTTTCCTACCCTAATCCCTACTCCCTAGACTTATCCCCATTCCCATTTTCTCCCCTAGGGTTTCTAGACCAAGACATAATGGAAAGAGATAGAGACTATATGGAAGAGGAGGAAGATAGGCAAGAGGAGGAAAATAGATTGGAGGAGGAGGACAAAAAACAAAGAAGGCCACACAAAGGAGGTAGAATCATAAGGTTGGAGCCCACCAACACTAGAGAAATAATAGTTTCATTAATGAAAGTTTCATGCTTTCAGTATGTTTGTTGCCTTGAGTTTTGTAACGTGATTGAAAGGGTAAAACATCACCCTGTTTTGAGTAGAATCTTTAGTGTAAACCTCAAATACAATCAAGTAACCCTAGCAGGTGTGACTTTCACAGTGTCTACATCCATCATTGTTGCTGCCACAGGGATTCCAAACATGGGTGAGAGGTGGTTCAAATCCAAAGATTTGGAGGATCAATACTACGAGCCATTCATGAAACCAATGTACAGAAATGAGAGGAAGAGGGTATTTCCTTTCAGATACATTCTTAATAGGTATGCCCCCACGATGAACATCATCATGAATTATTTCTCTTGTGAAGGGAAGTTCTCTAAACTTTACACTTATCACATAAGATTTCTCATGCACTTCACAAGAGTTAAATTGCTCAATATCCCATAATTTTTATTCAGGAGCATAGATAAAATGGCATACTTTGTGCAAAAGAGAGAGTTTGACCAGAAAATGAATAGTCTTTTCCACTAGTCCTTGATCAAAATCATTGTCCTCCATCGGCTTAACCAGATGAACATTTCATGGGACACATTCATAGCAAATTACATCTTCACTTCTCCACAAGTTCCACATGTTTAAGATGTGCCCTCTTCATCTCACCCTACCACATCTATGCCTCCATCTCAGCCCACAGTGCCTACCATTTCATGACCTCAGTCCACTTCACACACTTCATCACCATCACCACCATCATCACCATTTCATGAGAAGAATGAGTCACCTAGCAGAGTTGAGTCAATAAGCCTAAAGAGGCTGAAATGAGCACAATGGAAAAGACATATCAGAGAGGGCATAGGTAGGTGTTTGCCCCACATATTGTGGGAGGGGCCCTACCTTCTTCACCAACAAAGCTGGTACAGAAGGGAAAATAAAATGTAGCAGAGGAAGATGTACATGAGGCAACCATTCATGATGAGGATGACCTCCATGAAACAGAGACTGATTTTTACCTTTTTGATTTAGATGATGAGAATGATGATGAGGCCTCCAAAATTATTATCAAGAAAAAGGATGCCCAAATTAGTGAGCTTCAAACCAACTTAGAGAGATACAAGTTTGTCATTGCATACTATGAGCAGGAAAATGAACAACTCAAGACTAAGCAGTCCATCATGGAGATTCAACTTCTCAAGGAAAAAAGAGAAGAAAACAAGGAAAATTCCTTGCTTGATGAGGCCTATGAAAGGTATGATGAAATCAATGAGGCAGAATGACAAGTGCCAAGAAGAAGACCTAGGAATAGAGGGTTGAAAAGAGCTTTAGAACTAGGGAGGCAAAAGGAGGTTGAGCTTGCTAATGAGCTTACTTTGAATGAACAGTTTGCCATGATTGTCAATGAGAACCGAGAGCAATGGCTTGACAGGGCCAACCATCATCTTAAGAAGCTCCTAGAGAAGGCAAACAAGGACAATGAAATATTGAGAAAGAGGGCCAAGCACTATTTCAAGAAAAACCAAATTGCAAGCTCAAAGCTACAAAAGGCCAAATCAAGACTTGAAACCCTAACTAAGAAAAATGAAGGGGACAAGCTTGATATTCCTGATTAGGCATATCTCATAACCTAGTACACCTCATCATCATCCCACAACAAAAAATTTGAAGAAATTTGGGCATATTTTGAAATTTTTTGGAAATTTTGTGTTTTGGGCAATTTGACATAGTCAACTTGGCAAAAGCACAACACCCTAGGCGCTGCACTTTTCCTAGGGACCTATAATGGAGAAAATAAAACCACCATTGGATTCATAAGGAAAAGTACATTTATAAAAACCACTTTACAAAACTTTTTTGGGTCAAAGAAGAAGTCAAAAGGTCAAAAACACTCAAAAAATGACCTTTTTGCCCTGTTTTGGAGGCTGGCGCTACGCTTTTGACCAGTCTTGGAAGAATGAAGTTTTGGAGAGTCAAACCTTGACCATTTTTGAAACTGGGCACAAATCTGGAAACTGGACATGACAGGATTTCCAATGAGCTATCCTGAGCTAAATTTGGACACCTGGAACCCCCTCAAAAGTGAAGCTGAAGATGGCATTTCACGTAGCACAGTGGCGGTGCGCATAGGACACATTTTCTCAGTTTGCTAATATTCCAATTTTCTCAAATTTTTCCAGTTTAACCATGTTCAATGAGATTTTTACCAATGTAAATCATGAATTTAAAAGTAAATATGATGTGGTTGACTTACCTAGGGTAAATTCATTAGGTGAAAAGTTTTGATGACATGTAATGAATCTGTTTGCAAAAAGTGAGGGATGAGTCAGTTTAACCTCCCTACACTATAGGTATTTAGCTCAATTTTTGGTGGAACACCTCCTCAACTTGGGAATTCGACCCCTAAGGTTGGGAGAGGTTGTTTGAGGTCTATTTCATGTACTTTTTGACTCATTTCACAGGTTGGATGTTGTTGCATTGATTAGAGACTCTAGTGTAATTTGTTTGGCAGGAAATTAATGAAAAGGTTGCAGCTATTTCTTTGGGATACCTGTGGTATGAAAATTTAGCATTATTTTTCTTATGTATCATTATGTATGAATTTTATGTTTCATGATCCATTTCATTTTTATGATATGTTGGTTTTCAAGTTGATAAGCAGAATTCATCTCTCATGCTCTGTCTTTGGGAAAACCTTCATAGTTTGTTCATCTTCTTTGGTTTAGAAAGAATTCATGCTTAGCCTTGCTCTTTCTAGCTCCTCACCTTTCTGATACATCCCACTCAAGAAACCCTAAAGTGTTAGGTTTTCTACCTACCTTTCCCCATTGAATCTCTGCAACCCTAATCCTATTTGCCCCGACCTAGCCTCTTTGACCTAATTCACCTAGCCAACAACCTAATTCAGTCAAACAAACCCCTGTACTCATACCTAGCCTAAAACCCTAATTTATCCAGCCCTCTTGGCTGTGACTTTGTGGAGAGAGCCCTCTTCGTTTTGGTAGGGCTAGCTACTAAGATAAAATATTGGTTTGTGGTTACCTCTGTTTGGACTCTTTCTCAGCCTTAGAGATTTGGTGGGGTGATAAAAAATAACAAATCCATAGTCACTGTGAAGTTACCGTTGTGCACCAAGGCTACTAAAACCACTCACTGCCCAGTGTTGCGCAATTGCTGCACAGTGATCCTCCAACACTCTATACAACATCGAGATGCATCATAATTTCACTTTCAGCTAAGTCTGAGGCATGAGTCTTTGTGAATAGTCCAAATATCTATTGATAATCCTAATGCATTGCCAATTAAGTTGTGTTAAACCACTGCTTCCCAAGTGTTGCGCAAGCCTTGTTTTTGCTTCCCAAGTGTTGAAAAAAATACTTTGTTTTATTCATCATGTTGAAATGTTGTTTCTGATCACATGGAAATTTTTTTTTGGAAAATGAAATTATTTTTTATCAAGCACGGGCCAAATCAAAATAACCTCCTTCATTTTTTTCATCAGTGTCATATATCAGGAGTGTCGAATGCGTCTTCAAGGCATATTTTTTGGATTGTGTAATTTCTTGTTTTAGCCATTGTTTTGTAGAGAAGTTTCTGAGAATATGAAGAATATTTTAATGAAACTGAAAGAGGTTTTTGTAGATAATGGTCCAAGTAACAAAAAAATATCTCATATTTTACACAGGTTCTAGTGTTTGGGAGTTAAACGTGTTGATTTGAGGCTCATTTTCACAGTTTTTGTTGACAGAATTATGAAATTTATGGATTTCAGTTTGAAAATGTGAAATTTATGGATGTTTTGAGGTTTATAGTTGTCATGGAACATGTGGAAGGGTCCATTTCCTACTCGGAGGCCCACTGAGCGCCCATTCATCAACCAAGTTGTCCTCCAACACATAAAAATCATGCATACGTGGAATTGTTGCGTAGTGCTACCCAACACAGTCACAAGTTTCTCTTCCTATTTTCATTATCAGTAAGAAAGTTTTCATGACTGATAGTTTTCAATGATAGGATAACGATGACGTGGTATAATTTTATTATTTAGATAGGCTTGAAAGAATAGAATTAAAGTAGTTTTTCATGCATTTTTTCCCAAAAACAATGATGATATTTAGAGTTTCTTTGTCTACTTTTGATAAATAAACAAAAATGGGTTGCTAATGGGAGTGATTTGATCCATTCTGAATGGATAGTGGATACATTGAACTTAGTCATGACATGTTTTTATGATGTAAATTTTATTTAAGCTCATGATGGACAAGGAAGAATGGGTTAGTTGGTTGTTGGTTGATTGATCAAACTAGGCTTGGTGTATGTGTTTTGGAATAAAAAGCTTAGAGCGGGCCTGCTCCTCTGTTTTTAGATATTCTTTTGGTGTGTGGTTTCAAGTTATTTTTCCTTATGTTAATATAATATCTATTTATGAAGTTGTTGTATTGAATTCATCCTTAGATACTCAAGATAATTACATATCTCTTACATTATGGAATTCTTCATTTCTCTCTAATGGTTCTTCTGAATATTTGGTCATCGGTTACATAGCTAAATTCATAATCATATTCTTTGTTGCATTTGATTGCATATTTTTATGTTTCCCTCATTCTTCAGTATACTACAATCAATAATTGACTTGGAATATGTGCCTACCTTGCATTTGTTATCTAAATGGCTCATGTATGCACTAATGTTAAAGGTTATAGAGTTTGAAATATGCTCATGGTTTCATTCCTCCATGGGCTTTTCTTAAATATCCCAACAATTGTTATGAATTCTAAGATTCTTCAAGATCTGGTCTCCGTAGTCATTGAGCTTCAAGGTAATTATCTTTATCCATTTTCTAGTGAGGGAGACCCCTCCAGTTAGAAAGGACCAATTTCTAACCCAAAGAGGTTTTTGGTTAGCTTTGTGGCCCTTTCCTCAGCCTAAAGGGATTCATGGAGTGCTAACACATGAAAAACAAACTCATAGTCCTTGAAGAGAACTTAAAAAATTGTTTTGTCATAAGACCCATTTTTCCTTGCAAAGCGTCAGAGGAAGATCATTTCTAGGAAGGAGAAGTTCTCCTCCTTTTTCAGATCAGTATTGTAACAAAATAAATAGGGAAAAAATTTCCTTTGACAATAAATTCCCCCTTAGGGAAAAAATTCCATAGCGACTTCCAGATCTTTGTACGCTACGAGAGAATCAATTTTACATAAGAAGTAACTAGGGGGTGTCAGTCTTCCGACCTATATAGGAAGGATGTTGAACCCACTAAGGTTGAGAATTCCCATGTTTGAGCTTATAAAAGAAGCACATGAAAGATAAATACCAAGTTTTATAATACTGGGGAATTCCAATAAAAACAAAATGTAAGATGGAGGTTAATGAAAGAAAATAATTCTTAATAAGAATCCAAATAAACTTGAAAGAACAATCTATACCTAAGAAAATATTTTAACTGGAAACCCCAGATGCATATTTTGAAAACGACGTAGAAACTCAGTCAAAAAAAAATTCAGAGAGGCATAAAAATATCATATTCGAGTAGGGTTATTACCCTATAATCTTAATAAGATCTGTAAAATTAAATCCATCTACGACTTGTTCTATCCATAAGCAGACATGACCAAATATTAAACCTAAATCTTTATTCCAGGTTGAACAAAATGAAAATGTTATGTCTAGGGTTTTAACAATAAACCATAATTGGTAATTTGACCAGGAGATAATACAAACTGTCAGAAATTATATTTCTTTTAAGAGGATATTAACTTACAAGTTGAAGAACAGACGTCTACTGAGAACAATTTTGACCAAGGATAGGCTAGAAATTGTAATGTGGTTTCATAGTGAAGTTGTACACAAGAAAAAACAAGTTTTAAGTTTAAAACCCTTATTTAATTGATTTTATAGAGCCATAAGATAAAAGTAAGAGAGAATTATGTTTGCAAAAAATAGAACCGTATAGAAGTATCGACAACCCTAGGAAAAATACTCCCTACGAATATGCAAGAACACAGAGAATAGCTATTTAAAAACTGATCAAAAACTGAATTGGGGGAAAAACTTTGCTAAAAATTCAAAGTTCTTGGAATGGAGTGGAACCTGAAAGACCGGATAGGTCTCGTCTTCCTGATTCCGTCACACTTCATTTCATCGAAAACAGACTGCGTGTTAGGTTCCCGTGATTTGGACGATTGGTGAGCCAAATGACGATGTAACATCAAACCAAGCTTTGGAGCCCGAGGACCTAGCCTTCCTGGACTTAGAGAGGGCTCTCTCTATATGTGTAAAGGATATCTATATGTTTGCTTATCGTGTTCTGATTTTAGGCTAGTTATGGAGTATGTTTTTTGGTTTTGGTTTTTTAAGTTGTGAGGGATGAAACTGATCAAAGATATGAAATAGGTAACAAGATATTAGATTAACTGGGCTATGGGGTCAAAAGTCCAAGAAAGCTATTAGATGACGATGCAAGGCTGTTGAAGGGCCGATTTGATTTCAAGGTAGAAATGATCTTTGGGAAAAATGGAGTAAATGGACATCAAGTTTGTGAACAACAAAGAGTTTCAAGCATCACTGGTTCAATAGATAACATAAACATGGTAAAGAAAACCCTTAATCATGCAAAATATAACTATAAACTAATCAACACATATAAACAAACATTCAAGCCATGCATAGAAGTATAAGACCCTCTAACTTTGGGAAATGCCTATCAGATTTTGGGGAAAACACATAAGACAGACTAACAACTCAAAACACTATTCCGGAATGCCTAAACACAATCTTTAAGTTATTGGGCACTTTGACAGATAAGCTTTCATAGTTTTTAGGCAAAGGGCTAGATCGGGACTAGGCCTCCTTGGTTCAAACAAAATGATAATATTAATCAGTCAAAGAGATAGCTTCATGTATGGAACTATGGACAGTCATAGGTAAGCAGGGCACACCATACATCCTACTCAACATGCATAGAACTATTAGTGAAACTAGCAACAATATCCTCAAGTTATTAAAGAGCAGTTAAGAATTCTTTAATACAACTAAGGAAGAAGAAAACATGAAGGCTATGAAGATTCAAGAATTTTGAGGTGCCTCCATGGGCATATCTCAAACTAAATCTCTAATGATCTATAGCAAGCAAGAAACATGCATCATGAATGAAAACTAGAAGACAAAAACAAAGCAAGAAACACTATACCATTCTACCATGTCATGGAATCCATCAACAATCCTTCATCATCCATCCAAGAACATTCAAGAGGCAATCCAAAAGCATAGCACAAGTATTTTCTCCAAAGCTCATATGACCAATATATTTCTTCTCTTCTCAAATTTAGCCTTGTTTACAAATGAGAGCTTGTGGAATAAATAGGCTCAAGTGAGGAAAACCTCATGGTTCAACTTCCATCCTCATTGGCCTAATCAAAATATCTAAACTTGTCATTGAGGCTTTGCAAAGCCCAAGGCACAAAAATATTTCATAAAATATCTAAAAATTTCTAAAAAAGGGAATTTAATTGACTTTGCAACATTTTCCAAGTGCAAAAATAGCTAAACGCACATTTGGAAAAAGCAGATTTTTGAGGTTCAAAAATTACAAAAATATTTCAAATTTATATCAGAAAAAGATCCCCTGACTTGCTGGAAACATTTGGCAGCCTTCCCGGTGTCAAAATGAGGCTCATGATAGCTCTTTGGAAAGATCTGAGTGTCTACTTTCCGGCGCAACTGAAATCACCTCAATCTGATGCCTAGAAGTCCTCCAAATCTGTACCTGTGTGTAAAAAGCCAGAAAATTACAGTCTGCTGATAGACCGGGCATAATGTGCAAAATGCGAGCCTTTTTCGTTGTTTTGAGGGGGCAAATGATCTCCAAATGCTCTGAAAATCACTGAGGACCTGCTCATGAAATTATGGCATCCGATGGTACCATTCTCCTCCCTTGACGAATCCTCAAAATGAAATGGTGAATTTATGAGTTTTTGACCAAAAACCCAAAAATGCCAAAAACCAAAAGTTGTCAAAATGGGCCCAAAATTGGTATGCATGACCCTCAAGGGTCCTTAGCAACATGCTCCGAAGCTGAAGCCAAAATATCAAGTGCTGATGTGCCTTTCTTCTCTTTCCGTGCCGGGCGCTTCCTCTTTTCTTTCTTCAGTTTCTCTTGGGTGGCCTTTAACTTGCGTCGGGCAAACTGATTCAACTTTTGATAGTGCTATGTCATCTTCCTTTGCAGCTCCAGGTCTCTGTTTGCCTTTTCAAGCTTCATCTCCAAGTGTTTATTGGCTCTTTCTAGCCATGCTTCTTTATTTTCTTCAATTTCTTGCTCAAGTAGGGCAGTCAGGGGAAAAGATTGAAGATGAGCTTGTTATTCTTCCCTTTGCTTTTCCAGGGCTCTTTTAAGCCCTATGGTTCTAGGCCTCTTCCGCCTAGGCTGGTCTTCTTCTTCATCTTCATCAAACTCATCGATGAGCTCCTCTATCCTTACTTGTGCTTTAGCAGCCTCATTCTTGTATTTGATTGCCCGTGCTTCATGAACAACCAAATGGACATTCATTTGTTTATTTTGGATCTCCAAGAAATGAATGAAGGTCTTTGCCCGATGAAGGTCATTCTCCAATGCCTCAATTTGGCCCTCTCGATGGATTAGAAGGTTTTCAAGGATGCAGGCTTCATTATCGCTGTCATCACTTTGGATTGGAATGACAGCTAATGCACCTCCATGTTTTTGACTTTCTCCAATCTTGCCTTTCCCTTTGAAGGCCAATCTTGCACTCTTCCTTCTTGGCATACTAGTGAGAGACCTCCTTGGCGATTTTATTTTGCTAGGGACAACTCTTGTCACTTCTGGAGTGGCAGCCTTAGGCCCTTTCTTTCTTGCTGTGATGGGCTTTGTTCTTTTGGCAGAAGGGGATACAATGGCTTTACCTTTGTCAACTTCTTGAAACTGCTGCTCTTCTTGAGGCTGTTGTGTGTCCTCTTTAAGTTGATTCTGCCCCTCAATGTTATGATGCTGATCTGCCTCAAATTCTTTTTGACCTTGATTATCAACATTATGCTGCTGCTGTGCTTGGATTTCCTGTTCATTTTGTGGCTCAAGCTGTTGCTCAAATTCTTGCCCAACTTGCTGCTCATGACCTTCAATATCAAGCTGTTGTTCCACTTCAATCCCTTGTTCAATTTGTGGTTCAACCTGCTGCCCTTTTTCATCAAAATCAAGCTGTTGCTCTTCCTCTTGTCCCCGCTGTTCACTTTCACTGAGATGTTGCTGTTCAACACATTTTCTTCTTGTTCCTGCTGCTGCCTTTCATCTTCAATTTGTTGCTCTTCACCCATCTCTTCCTGTTGTTCAGACTGCTGCCCCTGTTTACCAGCATCAAGCTGCTGATGTGTTTCCACCTCATGCTCACTGGGTGGCTCAAGCTGTTGTCCCTGACCATCAAAATCATGCTGCTGGTCTTCATCAGTTTCTTCATGCTCATCCCCTTCCTCTTCTACCTGTTCATGTCTTTCTTCTTCATGCTGTCCTGATTGTTCTGTAGGAAACTTGAGCCTTCTAGGAGTAGGCCTGCTGGACAAAGGTACAGGGCGATGAATAGGCTGGGTGGGAGATATATGGACAGGAGGAACATTAGAGAAATCTGGGTGGCTGATAAAAACATCCCATGGAACCTCTTTTTTCTCTAGCTGGTGTAGGATGATAATTTTGATCAGAGAATGATGGAAAAGGGAAGGTATTTGCAGAGATGGAGCCTTCTTCTGGACTGTGGATGCCATCTTCTCGATACTCTTGTATAAAAAGTAAGGGAGATTTAGCTGCCTGGTTCTAGTAAAATGCATCAATAGTCGGACATGGTAGGCATAAACTCGAGTAAATCTCCCTTCACAAGTAAAATACTTCATTATGACCTTCATTAGAGGAGCATAGCTGTCAAGAAGATAAGAAAAAGGAAAAATAGCAGTGTAAGTATCTCTATGTTCAGGCTTGATGAAAGGCTTGTAATCGTCCAAGTCAAGATGGGTCTGTTTGAACCATTTCTAGCCATGATATGGAATTTTGGTGGCTTTGGACACTGACCTCGGGGAAAACTTGAAATCAAGGTCTGCTACCTGGAAATGCTTGTTCTGGAACCTCAGGGCGCATAGGTGTGTCAAGGGCGAGAAACTTTTGACTTCCTGTACCTTCTGGAAGAAATCTAGACAACCTACCTCATGAAAGTTGAAGAGGATCGATGGATGAGCATTGACCTCCTCTGTAGAGATTGGCTCATATCTTTTATGTAAACCACTTCTGCTGTCCTGCCTGGGCGGCATTTTGGGCCAAATAAGCTCGTGAAGAACCAAACTGCCTTACTGTCCTTAAACTGCCTTCTTTAAGGTGAACTCTGCCAATTTATTGTTTTGATAGTGAAAAATTGTCTTTGAATGATTTCAACAAGTTTCCTCACAATACAAAACCCCCGCTCTTTCAAAAAGTGGCCTTTCCACCTTTAAAGTATCTCAACCAACAGACTTTTCAATAAGAGACCATACATTGAAAAAGAGACAAACTGTTGGGTGAATTTTCTGTGTAAAGTGTCAAGAAATCACCTTGTTCTTGTGAAGTTTGGAGGTCAACAACACATTTTTATCTTTGTCCAAAGGTAGACTTTCCAATCATTACAAACATGCCTTTCCTAGTGTGCCAATCACTCAACAAACTTATGTCTTATGCAATCAACTCTTAGTGTAAGCATACAGTCAATGCTACAGTTTATGTGACAAGGTGACAGAGTTAAAAATGCCCCCAAAGTTTCAACAGAGGCTGTATAAGCTTATTCCTTTCAAAAGCTAAGACTTCCTTTCAATATAGAATACTAGTCCTCCTTGGAAGAATGCCTCTATCACTCCTGAAAATCAATCTTGATAGTGAGCTTTGAAGAACAGAAAAACCAGTCAATTAGAATACTCAGTGAAAAATTGTCCTTTCTGTGATTTATAGGAGTGACCTTTGCCCTTTGTTATTTTGAGAAATCAACACACCTTTGTTTTTGATTTATGAACAGAGTTTATTGCATTCCACACAACTCCTCTCTCCACACTCTAGTGCTCCTTGCACTAATCTGACCTACCACCTTCCAACTGTATATGGCAGTTTTCTCACAATTTCAAACAATGCATATGCCTGACAGCTTCGACCTTGTTTCACCAGGGTAGTGAGGCAAATTTATGGTTTTTAAACAACAATACATCATGCAAGCCTTTTGATGTCTCACCAGTCAATAGGAATACATCATTTTGTTTTCATCCCAAAGTTTGAAAATGTGGCCTTCTAACCCTTATACCACTTAACAATCTTTTGAAAAGCTAAGGAGGGTGCAGTAAAATACCTCTACAAATTGATGGAAAACCCTTTGGAAAGCTCGAGCAACTTTTAGGAGTGATTTGGAGGTGTATGGAGGTATAAACAAGTGTGCGGCACTTTGTAGAAGAAGAACGTCGCGCAAATAGCCAACTGGGCAGCCTGTCGGGTCATGGTCGGGCGCTGTGCACAGGCGCGTCGCACACATGTACAGGCGCGTCGCGCAATAGTTGAGCGCCCGTGTTAAATTCCCTCTTAGCGCGTCGCACGCCCATACAGGCGCGCCGCGCAGTTAAAAAAGCCTGGCAGATAATAAAATCACCGGTGAACTCGTCTTCAACCTTTGAAATGGCAAGAGGGGATTGATACTTTGTGCTTCTTGGGGGATTTAAAAGGAGGTTCAATGGTCTTCTCTCGTTTGATTTGGAGAAGGGTTTTTCTTTTGAAGGTTTGAAAAAGCCTTTGTTTTTAAATCAAAATTTGAAAATCATTCTCTTCAAAAGTCTCAACATATAAAAAGATGTCCTATAATTGGATATGTAACATAGTGGTAAACACCACTTGTTAATAAGTGAGGCCCACTCCTAACCCTTATGAGAGGTCGAAACTTTGACTATCTGCCTTCACTTTCTTCCAATGATAGCGAACCTGCCAGTTTGTAGGTTTTGCCCTTGAATTGTTTTCTTCATATAGAGAAAGGGGCTGCCCTTTGGTATTTTTGACATATTCTTCATAGGGAAAGTTCCTCCTCTTTTTACAATGGTGTGCTCACCTTGCTTTGACTAGGTTCCAATACCTGAAAACATGTCATGATCTTTGTGCATATGTGGAAACTAGTAAACCTATCTGCAAAACCCTTTTTGCTGAAGAAGGAGCTGAAATGTCACCTAAATATCCCCTTTCATACCTTGGTCTGTCTTGTTATCTAAAAAGAATACACCTGTAGAGGATATTTTATATTGCAGGAGGTTTTCTTTGGAATTTTGACAGAGGTCCCTTTTCTCTTTTGCAACATAAACTAACATTTTGCTTTGGATGTTATGGGTATAGTCTTGTCCATTGTGTAAACTGAATTAGATGGCAGATGCTACTTGGCTGTAGATGCAACTGTTAGGTGTCTTTGAGTTTTCCTCTTTGACTGTGGGTAGAAGACAAAATAGGAGATGATACACCAAAGTTTAAAAAAAAGTGAAACAAGGAGAACTGCCCTTTTATTTCCTGTGAAGGAGGTCTTCATTGTCTCATTGCAGTGTTTTTTGCTGAGGGGAAACTGAACTGTCACCCACTTGCCTTGGTCAACTTATGATAATTTTATTTGAAAGATAACCTCTATGAGTAGGGAGATTAATACTCTTTGAAAAACAACCATAATCTCTTTTGCCTGTGTAATGACATGACTTGTCAGCCTTTCTTCAATTTGGTTTTGTTGGAGCAGCAAGCTGTCTATAACTAGAATTGTTTTCACTAATGATATGTCTCCCCAAAGGTTTAAAACTTCATATCATGACCTTTTATACCTCTATGTTGAGAAGATTAGTATGAGAGATGTGAAAAAGTGTTTATGAGTCATCTGCATGACACCGAGGTCCCTTGGCCACTTCTTAATAGTTTCCGAGATCATCAAACGGCCGTATCCGAAGGATAATTCTGTCTTCGGTGGTGGAGTGTAGATTGCAATAACCGGACTTACATCGGCGCTTGACTGATACTAACATGTATTAGGTCTGGGGTTGTGTACTATTCTCTTGCCTTTTCTTTATGTTCATCCAAAAACCATGAACTGTACTTCACATTTCAACAGGAACAAAAGAACACACAGGGGTCTTTTCACTGAAGTATTTTCCTGCTTAATACTGATTGAAGCTATTCATATTTAACACCCCTGCAGAGATATTTGTTATGATAGATTTTATTGAGGAGTCCCTTTTTGATGCTCCCTGATGATGACTGAAACCTCAAATGATTCTCTTTACAAGACCACACACTCTGTTTTATTTTGTCTTGCACATTTCAGATCTTAGTCCTTACTGACCGCCACATCAGAACATAGAGTCACCATTTATCGTTTCTCGACAAGCAAAATCTCATATACAGTAAGTTCTCAAATCCTTGAAATCAATATTGGCGACGCTCTCGGCTAGGAGATGAAGGAGGCGCCCAACCGTTTGTAGATGAAGAGTGTCCGTCATGACAATTATTAGTCTTGCTGATGCTGGTGTTCTTTTCTCATCACATTTTCGATGTTGTGTTGAAGTCGGGCAGCCCTTGATGAGTAACTCTCCAGGCAGATATATTCTCAAATGTTCACATTTTGAAGCACTGCTCTTCTGAAACAAGACCCCAAGAAATTTCTTCCGAGATGTATGTTACTTCGTTTTAGGCAAACGAGAAACATCAGAACACCTAATAACTGCCTCGAGACCTGTGGTCTGCGCGCCCACCGGGGTGTGTAAGTGGTGCGACTTAGGGCTGTTATCAATTTCATTTGTAGAGTGGGAGGTCTGTCATGATTGGTCTGTAGCAGGTGGAGGTTTTCTGGCCTTTTGATGGTTGCCAAGGGTAAAATGCCTTAAAGCACCACTTCCTAACTTAGGGGAGGCTTTTGAAACAAATTTCAGACCTTCTCGTACCGATGGGGCGGTACCGCAGGGGTTGTGCCAGACAGACAGTGGACAACAGTTTTTAATCTTTGGACAAAAAATCGAAAGTAGAGGGCAAAAAATTATGAGGGTTTTTAGATGACAAATCAACATATGGAAATCAACCCTGTGAAAACTTAGCTATGGGATCTAGTCATCACCAACAAGTGAAAAACATCGATGGGACTAATATATTCATCTGGGGAGGCAGCTCCTCGGTCAAAGGCATCCGGTAATCCAGATTTTATTATGAAGACCAAGGTTTCACCATCGTTGCACAAAATTTCACCTTTCTTTGATGCTATTTCTGAAAAGTGACAGCATGGTTAACATCAATTATACTTCTACCTACCCCACTATCTTTCCTAACATTTTTTCTTCTCTTTGGCGCGTTTGAACTAGCAGCCTTTTGACAATGTATATTTTTCTTTTTGCAAAATGAACCTATCTATTTCTACTCTTATATTTGCCGGGATTTCAGATTAAACTGATGAACTCCTTCATTACTCTACCTATGCTAGATCGACTGTCAAGATTAAGCAGTTTGACAGGATTTTGTTCTCTAATCTAAAACAGGAAATTTAAAAGATGATCAAATCTGGATTAGGCAGTCTGATTTTTCATGCATTTGCGGCATAAAAGACAAGCTGCACACAAATATTATTTTGCAACAAAATGTGTTGTACAAATCAGCCCCTCCATTCAAATTTCGGCCAAAGTCTCCTCTTTTCCCTTTACCACTGCCCATTCCCACATCAGAAATACAATGAAAAAGGGCTAAAGTCCACTTTAAAGGGTTATATAAGGCCTAGCCCCTTTTTCTCCTAGCTCCGCGCCTCCTTTCTTCCATATAGCCAAGCGCTGCCCCTTAGAGCGTTTAACGCAAATCGCACGATCGCGCCATCGCATGTCCGCCTCATCGCAAAAGCGCAATTTCCCGTTCGCGCTATCCTCCGTCATCGCACTTTTCGTTTTTGCGATCTGCGCCCGACCGACCACGCCCATCTCATAGCGCAGAGCGCAGAATTTTGTTATTCCCTCATTCCCTCCATCGCATTTTCTCCTCTTGCGATTTTGCGATATGTGCTCCGGGTCCCACCTCCAAAGCCTTTGCTCCGTTGTTTTGTTGTGTCTTTCCTTTGTAACTTCCCTAAAAGTTAATCTTCAAAGTCTTTGTACCGTCAGCATTCTTCCGCCATTTTTCGTCATTTGCCTACATGTCGTCCACTCTTCCTCCATTGTTCACATATTTCGGTTATGTGTCGCATCTCAGCGTTTTTGTTTGAAACCCCCGCCCCGCGTCATTCCATCATCCTCTCAAATCTATGCCACCGCTTCCGTTAACCTCACTATGTCCGCTATCTCTGTGATTAGTTTTATTCAACAAGCTTTTGTTTTTGCAGGAACTTGTGGTGGGAACAAAATTGGCGGAAAGGATCCGGGAGTCACTATGATGTGACCTCCATTAAAGAAAGGTACTTCGATCTATAGAACTCTCCAGAGGAAATCAAAAGGGCACATTTGGGCTGATGAGAGCATTAATGCAGCAACAGATTATTAATGAAGAAGCAATGAATTCAGAGTCTAGCTTGGAAAAGATTTCAAATTTAAATTCAAAACCCGAAGATCGAAAGTACCATGTACAGAAGCAGGCGCCTCAAGGTTTTATTGCCGCAGATCTTCCTCCTCTAGAAAAGAGCCGAATGATTACATATTTTATTATTTATGTCTTGTATATAAGCGGATTTTCATTTCCATCATTCATTTCCAGAAATAAATTGTAAAGTACAGTCATTTATGATCAGTCATTCATAGCATGGGCGCGAAGGTTTTCCGCCATCTGATTCAAAATAAGTCATTAAATGTTTTCCATCTACCTCATCCTCTAGAATTCTCTATCTCTTCTATAAAAGCTAGAAGGAAAGACATTGTAAGGGTTCCAGATTTCTATCAGCAGACTGTGCAGTGAAAAGGCTTTTGTATACATTTTGTAATACTTCTGTATGAAGGTTCAGAGCCCGTAGGGTCTCAGTGAGGAGGAGTTATACTGTAATGAGGATTCTGGTCTTTGGTATCTCACAGTATGTAATTTCTCTTATGTGTTAATACAATATTTCCTTTCATGCTATTTATCTTCTTGTATCATGTTCTAGAATGCGAGTGGCTCACTAGTTTGCAGTAAGGATTCATCCTCGTTGATGCCCTTTCTGGAATTAGTCAAGCGCTTTAAATAGGCCTAGTCATGATATACTGTTCCATGTTCACCTCATCCATGTTTTTTGCTATATTAGTTGCTTGAGGAGGGTGCTTTTAAAACGCCATTGTCATATAAGGATTCATAAATTAATATGCCCTTATGTGGTTCTGTTGTGTATCTGGGTATCAGTCTCATGTTAACTAATATCTCCCCTATGTTTCCTCACTGCACTCACTTCCTGATATTTGATTTCTGTGATATATTATTTGAACTGGCCCTCTTTACAGTAAGCTGTCTCTTAACTGTATGACGCCTTTGTATTGGAGTTTTACATGATGTTCCTACATTATTCTTATCTTTGCGTCAGCTTCTGAGAGAGTTTGGTCCCATTTAAAACTTATTTCCTTGTTTAAACAAGAGATAGTAGGAAGGCATTTGGATTGAAAACCCAAGCTATATTACGTGCCTCCCTGCTATATTAAGATGTCCTAGGCACTGGTCTATGGCAACTCTAGACTGTCTCTAGGAGGTGACAAAATTGTCCACAACATCTTTCTAGCGCCGTTGCCAAGGAACGAATTCAAGAATATCAGTTTCCCTGGGTCTCAACAAATTGTTTTCACTCTCTAATCAGGTGAGCACAGAGATTTGAAGAGTTGCATATCTCTCACCTTGGCGACTCCACTGGTCTTTATTTGATAAATTTTATTGGTAGTCCTGGCTTCTCGAAAGCCACATTTGAGGTCAGATACATCTCAGTCGAAAACACCTTACGTGTCTGACCCAGAGAAGATCATTCATAAAAGAGTTTGGAAGGAGAGGAAGTCAGCTCATGCTGAAAACCCTTAATATTCCATTGAAGATTATCCGCCTTCTTCTTCTCAAGAAATCTCAGTAGAAAATCCCGACTCCACTATTGTTTATTTGATAAATCTATTTGCAGTCCCGATTCTGCTGGGGAAGAAACAATAGCTTTGATTTGGCAAATCACTGTGGTGGACAGTAAAGATCTTAAACCATCCACCTGGCGACTCCAAAGTTCCTGAATAATTAAAAGACCCCACTGGCAGAAGACTCTGAACTGGTTGAGAAGATCTAGTGATCATCTTTGCAGAAGCATGGATCCAAGCATGGATAGGGATACAAAGCTAGCGGCTTTGTATCATCAATTAAATGAATTAATAAAAAGGTTTGGTAAAGTGCAGGAGAGGTATAGCGCTAATGTGAATGAGGATGATAATTATTTAGAACGACCCATGCCTCTTCCAGAACAAGAGCAAAATCAAGACGTGGATAATGAGCAAGGCATGTATGATGTTTTAAAGCCCATGGAAGATGAAGAGGAAAGCAATCAGGAATTGCCTGAATTCTTGCCTATATCTTGTATTATGCTGGTCAGAGAATATCACGACCTAATAGCAAAAGTTAATAGGAAACGCTGCCTTGAAGAAACAAGAGACCACATAGAAGAGGCAGAATCCGATGTAAAAGAAGAGGCTCAAGAGAACATCCCGCCTCCCAATCAGCTAGTACAAGAAAAGGAGAGTTGCTGCTCTTCTGCACAAAGGAACACAAAGCAATCATCCCCTTTGACAGAAGATGAGGTTGATCAGAAATTAAATCAGCAGTTCACCTCAGAAGTCTTTTACAGAACAGATTCCCTTGCTCACTCGTCCATTGAGTTTGATAATTCGGATCCAGAAAGCTCCTCTGAGAATCAAGACGAAGAAAGACGTGCCGAGAAACCGACAAGTTTGATTGGTGACATTGCTTATGATTGTGACTTTCCTAATTATGATTTATTTGATGATGATTGTCTTTAGAGAAGTAGTGAACCCATCCGGCCTATCTATGACAATGATGGAGAAAGTTATGAAAGCATCAGTGATGAGTGTCATGTGATCGGCGATCAGCAGTCTTTCCTTTCAGAAGAAGAGGAGGAGAGAAAAGAAGAAGTCCTTGAGCAAGATGAAAATAATGAGCCTACTCTTGAAGAAGAGGAAGCAAAGCTACAAGCCCCTGCTCAAGAATACTTAGATCTTTTCACGGAGCTTAACACGTCAGAGCAGAGCATATCCGAGCCCTATGAGGACTCAACTGCCATATATGATGAGTACTCCAGTTCAGAAAATGAAGAAAATGAGGGAGATTCTCTTTCTCAAGAGAGTCTTGTTCTTAATCCAGTGGAAGGAAAAGAAATCCTGGTTGAAGCCTGCCTGCCTAATATACACGACCAGGTATCTTTTCATGATCCTTATGCTCATTTTTTGCAAACATTTGAAGAAGGATCAAGGGTCTTTTCTAGCAGTATGTTGCCAGCAGAGAGAAAAATTTTCAAAGCTGCTATTGTGGAACAAAAAAAAGAGATCCCACTGCCTTTCAAAATACAAGAAGAAGGTGATCAGGCTTCCGAGAGCCATATTGAAGATGCAGTGGAAAGTGCAAAAATCAAAGTTGCCCAGGATGAAGACAGCAGTGAGCAAAGTCAGTTCCAGATAAAAGAAAGGCTGGGCATAGGAATTGACAGCATCAGAAGACTAATGACGAAGATGCCTCGGAAAAAGCAGATGACAGCAAGAAAGCAAAGAAAATTTGGCAATGGAAAAACAAGAACAGAATGTGAAAGCATAGCTGGAGGCAAATTGCAGAATAAAATATGGAAACATGGAGGGGTACAACTGAAGAATAATGTAACCAATGGATGCCAGCAAAGCAAAGTATGAGACCTAGGAGGCGAAGACAGCCTGGTGTATTATATTGTACATTAGTTTTCTTTTGTTTTATCATTCTTTTAATAAGGAATGGGTGCTAATGAGTTTTGAAGAAAATGCAAGGGGATTGTAGAGTGAGATTCATGCGCAGGAGGGTCTGAGGTCTGCGTGTTCTCAACATGCCTGAGGACGAACATGCCGTCCCCAGTTGGAGCCAATGTTGTACAAATCAGCCCCTCCATTCAAATTTCGGCCAAAATCTCCTCTTTTCCCTTTACCACTGTCCATTCTCGCATCAGAAATACATTGAAAAAGGGCTAAAGTCCGCTTTAAAGGGTTATATAAGGCCTAGCCCCTTTTTCTCCTAGCTCCGCGCCTCCTTTCTTCCATATAGCCAAGCACTGACCCTTAGAGCATTTAATGCAAATCGCACGATCGCGCCATCGCATGTCCGCCTCATCGCAAAAGCGCAATTTCCCGTTCGCGCTATCCTCCGTCATCGCACTTTTCGTTTTTGCGATCTGCGCCCGACCGACCACGCCCATCACATAGCGCAGAGTGCAGAATTTTGTTATTCCCTCATTCCCTCCATCACATTTTCTCCACTTGCAATTTTGCGATATGTGCTCCGGGTCCCACCTCCAAAGCCTTTGCTCCGTTGTTTTGTTGTGTCTTTCCTTTTTAACTTCCCTAAAAGTTAATCTTCAAAGTCTTTGTACCGTCAGCATTCTTCTGCCATTCTTCGTCATTTGCCTACATGTCGTCCACTCTTCCTCCATTGTTCACATATTTCGGTTATGTGTCACATCTCAGCGTTTTTGTTTGAAACCCCCGCCCCGCGTCATTCCATCATCCTCTCAAATCTATGCCACCGCTTCCGTTAACCTCACTATGTCCGCTATCTCTGTGATTAGTTTTATTCAACAGGCTTTTGTTTTTGCAGGAACTTGTGGTGGGAACAAAATTGGCGGAAAGGATCCGGGAGTCACTATGATGTGACCTCCATTAAAGGAAGGTACTTCGATCGATAGAAAACCTCTGCAGGAAATCAACATTTATGCTGATGAGAACATTAATGTAAAGAATAAGATTATTATCAAAGCAACATCAGGGTCCAGCTTGAAAAAGGTTTCAAATTTAAATTCAAAATATGAAGGTCGAAAGTACCATGTACAGAAGCAGGCACCTCAAGGTTTTATTGCCGCAGATCTTCCTCCTCCAGAAAAGAGCCGAATGTTTACATATTTTATTATTTATGTCTTGTATATAAGCATATTTTCATTCCCAGCATTCATTTCCAGAAATAAATTGTAAAGTACAGTCATTTATGTTCAGTCATTCGTAGCATGGGCGCGAATGTTTTCCGCCATCTGATTCAAAATAAGTCATTAAATGTTTTCCATCTACCTCCTCCTCTATAATTCTCTATCTCATCTATAAAAGCTAGAAGGAAAGACATTGTAAGGGTTCCAGATTTCTATCAGCAAAATGTGCAGTGAAAAGGCTTTTGTATACATTTTGTAATACTTCTGTATGAAGGTTCAGAGCCTGTAGGGTCTCAGTGAGGAGGAGTTATAACTGTAATGAGGATTCTGGTCTTTGGTATCTCACAGTATGTAATTTCTCTTATGTGTTAATACAATATTTCATTTCATGCTATTTATCTTCTTGTATCATGTTCTAGAATGCGAGTGGCTCACTAGTTTGCAGTAAGGATTCATCCTTGTTGGTGCCCTTTCTGGAATTAGTCAAGTGCTTTAAATAGGCCTAGTCATGATATACTGTTCCATGTTCACTTCATCCATGTTTTCTGCTATATTAGTTGCTTGAGGAGGGTGCTTTTAAAACGCCATTTTCATATAAGGATTCATAAATTAATATGCCCTTATGTGGTTCTGTTGTGTATCTGGGTATCAGTCTCATGTTAACTAATATCTCCCCTATGTTTCCTCACTGCACTCATTTCCTGATATTTGATTTCTGTGATATATTATTTGAACTGGCCCTCTTTACAGTAAGCTGTCTCTTAACTGTCTGATGCCTTTGTATTGGAGTTTTACATGATGTTCCTACATTATTCTTATCTTTGCGTCAACTTCTGAGAGAGTTTGGTCCCATTTAAAACTTATTTCCTTGTTTAAACAAGAGATAGTAGGAAGGCATTTGGATTGACAACCCAAGCTATATTACGTGCCTCCCTGCTATATTAAGATGTCCTAGGCACTGGTCTATGGCAACTCTAGACTGTTTCTAGGAGGTGACAAAATTGTCCACAACAAAAGGAAAACTAGATAAGCGGGGCTAAGATGTACAATGTATTTTTCATTCCTCGCTTCTCTCTTTGGTTCTGTTTTAAGCATGTGGAACCAGAATCTCTCCCTAATCTAAAACTCTGTGATAAGTCAATCTTACACAATGTTGACTATATTTTGCGCTCACTAACTTATCAGCAAATAAATTTAAACATGCTCAGCTATGATTAGGCTAGATAGCTGAACAAGACATTGAAGTACTAGTAGCGGCATTTAGACTTGCTCGCTTTCCGAAGGACTATTTTTTGGAACATGGGGCCTTTGTTCTATCTTCACTCGCCCCCTTTTATATCTTTTACTGTTTTTGACTTTTCTATTTTTCAAAATTTCAAACAATGGTATGTACAATGAATGAAAGTGTTTCAAACTCAGAAATCTTGGAAATGACGGAATTTAAGCATCTTATCCTCGTAAGGATCTCCTCTCACCCTTGGCCCACTCAACTCCTGAAAAGAGAAATTTGGAAAGTTTTCTCTCTCTAACATGACATAGGGATTCATGCATGAATCTCTGAACAGACCGGTATCTTCCCATTGTACCTCTTTGAATATCTGATTTCCACTCCTTTCCTTACTGTACATTTTCCTCAAGTAATGCATGTACTCTTGGTCATTCTTGAAATAGATAATGACATCATCAAGGTATGCAAAAATGCATAAATTTAAAACTGGGAACATGGCCTTCATGAACAGATTTCTGATATTGGGTGGTTTTGCAATTTTGATTTTGAAATTAGATCTACCTCCCACAAACTGGAAAAAATCTTTAAGCTGTCTACTTTGCAAGGGAATCTTTTGAACATGACCTGAATCATCATCTTGCGAAAACACAAGATGAAAAGCACTTTTAATTGGTATACAATGGTCTTGGGTAGAAAAAACAGAATTTCTGTTATAGGGAAATGTAGTAGTATTTCTAAAATTGAAACAGACTCTTCGACTAGCTGTTTTATCCCTGATTATTACAGTTTGGTTCAGATTGTTATGTTTTCTTTTGTCAAAGTTATTCTTTGAGGGAGAAGAAGTATCACAGCATTTTTCTTTGTTTTTCCTGTAGAAATTGGTATTCTGCATGAGATTTCTGATTTTAGCATTTCTAAGTTCTTCATGAAAAGACAGAATATGAGCCAATTTCAATAGCTCAGGTATGCTGGGAATGCAACTATCATTCTTGCTCATAAGAAGTTTATCAGGCATTTTTTCTAGATTTTGAGCTACTGAGGTTATAATCAAAGTTTCATTTGTAGTGGATGATCCATATGATGGTAAATCTTTGAGATATGGTAGAAACATTAAACTCCCTTGCTCCCGGGTTCTGAACAGGTTTATGATGTGTAAGTCTTCTAAAGCTTTTACCCGGAAAAAATTTCCGCAGGTTACTGCTGGTGTTTGACTAGGGTTAGAGTAATTCGCTTGATAGTACATAAGGGTTTGCGCTTCTTGCTCTAATCCCACCTTAGAAGGGACATACTTACTTTCTTCATGACACAGCTGTTCATGATCATGGTAGTTTTGAGTGTCTAGTTCATCATAAAGCACCAGGGGCAGCTGATGTGGTGGATCTAAGTTTATTTCAGTTTCTTCTGACTCTTCCTCCATGTTTTCATCAATATGCATAATGAAAGAGTTCAGGTCGGAACACAAGGAATACATTGGAATGTTGTCTAGCCTATCTTGACTGCTAATCATGTATTTCATGTGTGATTCTCGGTAGAGTATTCTGGTCTGGCCGAACACAGGAATGGTGGCGTATGACATGTCCAGTTGAATATTCCCTTGGAGTTTGGCTCCCCAAGATCTGGATAGAAGCATCCCGTACTTGGGAGGGATGTCTGCCACTACTATATCCATGATTAGATGTTTTGCAGGTATTTGGGCCAGACTAAAACAAAGGTATTTGATCAAACCCAGGCATTTGACTCTACTTGAATCAAATGAATACAAGTCTTTGTATGGTCTTGTGATTTCCAGGCCTAGTCTTTCCATTACTACCTTCGGCATAAGATTATGCGAGGCGCCGGAGTCTAGCATGGCATTGTGGAGGATTTGGTCGTGGATGTTTAGGCTAATGCAAAATGGAAGAGTAGTTCCTTCTTGGAATTTTCCCTCTATCTTCGGACCAAACAACACTTCAGGAGTGTCATCATCCAGATTAACAGTGTTTGCATCATTCCCTAGATTTAGGACCTTTAGTACTTGGGATTTATAAGAGTTTTGTGCGATGAGTTCAGTAAGAGGCATGGTGATCTTGATCTTGGCGATTTCGCCTTCAAAGCTAAAAGGCAGCTGAAGTTTAGATATGTTTGTTTCAGCTTTTTTAGCCACGACCTTCTCTATGTTCTGAGTTTGTTGGCTTTGTTTCGGGATTTTGTTTGCCATAGTTGCTTCGGTAACTTTTTTGGAAGTACTCGGACCAGCTGATTTAGGACTAGTTTGGGTAACTTTAGCTTTGTTTTGGTCACTCTTCTCGACCTTGATTTTGTCACTGCTTACTGCTTTCTTGAGGATGGTATCAGGGGTTTTAACAGTATCTGAGTTACCTTTCTTGGAATTATCTTGGTTTCTTTTGCTTCTAAGGTCATATTGCCTGTGATCTTCTATTATGGCATTTTGAAAATCTATGGCAGGGTCGTCGAGATATTCATAGTTGGTCTCATCTTGATTAGGAGAAAATAACGCTTGTTCTTCTTCTGTGAGATACACCTCACTCTCATTATCAGATCCTATGGGTTTAAATGATGTTCATCAAGAGTTTTTGTATCCCTGTCATCTTCTTCCACATAGTTTTCATTAAATGGTGGCCTAATTTGTTGTTCATTTTCCCTTGGTTTGTTTTGGGGTTGCTCCCTCCTAAAGTTTTGGTTCCGGTTTATGTTTGGAGGGTTTGGTTGGTTGTCCCTAACAGGAGCCTTTTCATTTATCCTTTCCCACATTTTGGCCATGGTTTTGACTAAATCATCTATTCTAGGATCTAGGGAAGGTGATGAAGTGGAGACCTCATCTTTATATGTGACCTTTCTTTTTGATCTAGTCCTAGCCCTTTTTTCTGCTAAGTTGGCATCTGCTTTTATGGCTATTTGTTGCATTTCCTCTAAGGTAGGGGGATCCTTGTCTCTCAGATGATATGTCATGTTCGGATCGAAACCCTCGGGGAATTTTACCAAGGCTAAACCAAGTGGGGGTTTGAAATGAGGTGGGAGGGAGTTATATACACTGTTGAACCTAGTGCAGTAAGCCTAGACACTTTCCCCATTTTCCCGTTTTAGGTTGTTATATTCTGACAGGATTTGAATAGGGTTTCTTCAGATTTCCCACCTATTTCTGAAGACTTGATGTAGTTCTGGGATATTGTGGATGTTGTTTGGAGTCAAGCTTTTGAACCATGTTTTGGGTTCACCACCAAGACTTTGGGCAAATATTCTCATTCTGACGGTCTCGTCTTGTACCTCCAGGTATTCATAAGCATCAGTCATCCTACTTATATGCTGTTGAGGTGTGGTGGTGTCTTCTTCGGTAAAGTGTGGGATTTTGTCTTGATATTTATTTGGGAGAGGAGCCAAAGGCGGTGGCAACACCAAAGGTGCGTACCAGGCTACCATGACGGGAGCTAATGGATGATGTACAAGATGAGGACTAGTGGGATGAGATGAGGTGGTTTGGACAGGTGTGTCGGATGAACTTGGACTAGTGATCTGGTTTTGAGCAGATATGGGATGGTGGGAGCCAAAGTGATAGAGAAGCTGAAAGTCGAGGGGGGGGGGTGGAAGGTGAGGCTTCTCTACTATGACTGTGTGATTGGTCTAGGGTTTCAAGATCGTCAAAGTTTATCTTACTATGAGATCTACTTCTGAAAAGAGTTTTTGACGACTCTAATTCAAAAGGTGAATCTGGTAGGATAGTGAGATGTTTAGGTACTGATCTTGTTTTACGGATGGATCTACCAGTAGCTAGATGGTCAGTTTCGGAAGCTTGCCACAGAATCTTCTCTGGGTCATCTACTATGATAGGGGGGTTTGGGTCTAGATGGGATCTGGTGTTGATTCTTCGTGAAGCCAGATTTTGGATCTAGAGTTTAGAGAGAATGGTATTGGTGAATGTTTTGGATGAGTGATCTCTCTAAAGTTCTACTAAGGTGAAGGATGGTCAAAATAAAGGGATGGACTAGTGGAGTTGCCAAGTGGAACTTGGTTGTTTTGTGAAGATAGCTATGGTCCACCACCGGTAACTAATCTGGAAATATTTTTTAGATTTTCTGAATTTATGTGCAGCCTATGGTTTGTTAAAGTATCCTAGACTTGTTTCAACACTTTGCTAGGGTGATGAGAACAAAAAGAGTTTACTCTAAATGGGTCTATGGGTTGCTTGCTTGTTTAAGTATCTAAAGGACCAAAGAGTCTATAAGAGTTTGCAAGACTATCATGTACTCAGTGTCCCACCATCTCCCGCTATGTTAGTGAGCAATGGGATAGGTCTATCGGATAGTAACCTAGAGTTCAGTAAAATAGTAAGGCCTACTGGAGGCTAGTGGAGTCGCCAGGTGGATTGTCAGTTGTTTTGAGGTATACTTGTATGGTCCACCACCAATATTGACAAAAACCAATCTAAGGGAGTTTTTTGTGGTTTTTTCTGAGTTTTATGTGCAGCCTAGGATGTAAGAGTGTTATAAACCTGATTCATCACTTTGCTAAGATGGTGAAATAGAGAGTTTACACTAAATGATTCTAAAGGCTGATGGTTTAAGTTAAAAGTTGAAGGACTAAGGAGTCTATAAAAGTTTGCTAGACTGTCATGTACTCAATATGTCCCACCGTGATCGCCATTATGTTAGGTTCCCGTGATTTGGCCGATTGGTGAGCCAAATGATGATGTAACATCAAACCAAGCTTTGGAGCCCGAGGACCTAGCCTTCCTGGACTCAGAGAGGGCTCTCTCTATATGTGTAAAGGATATCTATATGTTTGCTTATCGTGTTCTGATTTTAGGCTATTTATGGAGTATTTTTTTTGGTTTTGGTTTTTTAAGTTGTGAGGGATGAAACTGATCAAAGATATGAAATAGGTAACAAGATGTTAGATTAACTGGGCTATGGGGTCAAAAGGCCAAGAAAGCTATTAGATGATGATGCAAGGCTGTTGAAGGGCCGATTTGATTTCAAGGTAGAAAGGATCTTTGGGAAAAATGGAGTAAATAGACATCAAGTTTGTGAACAACAAAGAGTTTCAAGCATCACTGGTTCAATAGATAACATAAACATGGTAAAGAAAACCCTTAATCATGCAAAATGTAACTATAAACTAATCAACACATAGAAACAAACATTCAAGCCATGCATAGAAGTATAAGACCCTCTAACTTTGGGAAATGGCTATCAGATTTTGGGGAAAACACATAAGACGGACTAAAAACTCAAAACACTATGCTGGAATGCCTAAACACAGTCTTTAAGTTATTGGGCACTTTGACAGACAAGCTTTCATAGTTTTTAGGCAAAGGGCTAGATCGGGACTAGGCCTCCTTGGTTCAAACAAAATGATAATCTTAATCAGTCAAAGAGATAGCTTCATGTATGGAACTATGGACAGTCATAGGTAAGCAGGGCACACCATACATCCTACTCAACATGCATAGAACTATTAGTGAAACTAGCAACAACATCCTCAAGTTATTAAAGAGCAGTTAAGAATTCTTTAATACAACTAAGGAAGAGGAAAACATGAAGGCTATGAAGATTCAGGAATTTTGAGGTGCCTCCATGGGCATATCTCAAACTTAATCTCTACTGATCTATAGCAAGCAAGAAACATGTATCATGAATGAAAACTAGAAGACAACAACAAAGCAAGAAACACTATACCATTCTACCATGTCATGGAATCCATCAACAATCCTTCATCATCCATCCAAGAACATGCAAGAGGAAATCCAAAAGCATAGCACAAGTATTTTCTCCAAAGCTCATATGACCAATATATTGCTTCTCTTCTCAAATTCAGCCTTGTTTACAAATGAGAGCTTGTGGAATAAATAGGCTCAAGTGAGGAAAACCTCATGGTTCAACTTCCATCATCATTGGTCTAATCAAAATATCTAAACTTGTCCTTGAGGCTTTGCAAAGCCCAAGGCACAAAAATATCTCATAAAATATCTAAAAATTGCTAAAAAGGGGAATTTAATTGACTTTGCAACATTTTCCAAGTGCAAAAATAGCTAAACGCACATTTGGAAAAAGCATATTTTTGAGGTTCAAAAATTACAAAAATATTTCAAATTTATATCAGAAAAAGATCCCTTGACTTTTTGGAAACATTTGGCAGGCTTCTTTGTGTTTAAACGAGGCTCATGATAGCTCGTTGGAAAGCTCTGAGTGTCTACTTTCCGTCGCAACTGAAATCACCTCAATCTAATGCCTAGAAGTTCTCCAAATCTGTACCTGTGTGTAAAAAGCCAGAAAATTACAGTGTGCTGATAGACCGGGCATAATGTGCAAAATGCGAGCCTTTTTCGTTGTTTTGAGGGGGCAAATGATCTCCAAATGCTCTGAAAATCACTGAGGACCTGCTCATGAAATTATGGCATCCGATGGTACCATACTCCTCCCTTGACGAATCCTCAAAATGAAATGGCGAATTTATGAGTTTTTGACCAAAAACCCAAAAATGCCAAAAAACCAAAAGTTGTCAGAATGGGCCCAAAATTGGTATGCATGACCCTCAAGGGTCCTTAGCAACATGCTTCCAAGCTGAAGCCAAAATATCAAGTTTTGATGTGCCTTTCTTCTCTTTCCGTGCCGGGCGCTTCCTCTTTTCTTTCTTCAGTTTCTCTTGGGTGGCCTTTAACTTGCGCCGGGCAAACTGATTCCACTTTTGATAGTGCTGTGTCATCTTCCTTTGCAGCTCCAGGTCTCTATTTTCCTTTTCAAGCTTCATCTCCAAGTGTTTATTGGCTCTTTCTAGCCATGCTTCTTTATTTTCTTCAATTTCTTGCTCAAGTAGGGCAGTCAGGGGAAAAGATTGAAGATGAGCCTGTTCTTCTTCCCTTTGCTTTTCCAAGGCTCTTTTAAGCCCTATGGTTCTAGGCCTCTTCCGCCTAGGCTGGTCTTCTTCTTCATCTTCATCAAACTCACCAATGAGCTCCTCTATCCTTACTTGTGCTTTAGCAGCCTCATTCTTGTATTTGAGTGTCCGTGCTTCATGAACAGCCAAATGGACATTCAGTTGTTTATTTTGGATCTCCAAGAAATGATTGAAGGTCTTTGCCCGATGAAGGTCATTCTCCAATGCCTCAATTTGGCCCTCTCGATGGATTAGAAGGTTTTCAAGGATGCAGGCTTCATTATCGCTGTCATCACTTTGGATTGGAATGACAGCTAATGCACCTCCATGTTTTTTACTTTCTCCAATCTTGCCTTTCCCTTTGAAGGCCAATCTTGCACTCTTCCTTCTTGGCATACTAGTGAGAGACCTCCTTGGCGATTTTCTTTTGCTAGGGACAACTCTTGTCACTTTTGGAGTGGCAGACTTAGGCCCTTTCTTTCTTGCTGTGATGGGCTTTTTTCTTTTGGCAGAAGGGGATACAATGGCTTTACCTTTGTCAACTTCTTGAAACTGCTGCTCTTCTTGAGGCTGTTGTGTGTCCTCTTTAAGTTGATTCTACCCCTCAATGTTATGATGCTAATCTGCCTCAAATTATTTTTGACCTTGATTATCAACATTATGCTGCTATTGTGCTTGGATTTCCTGTTCATTTTGTGGCTCAAGCTGCTGCTCAAATTCCTGCCCAAACTGCTGCTCATGACCTTCAATATCAAGTTGTTGTTCCACTTCAATCCCTTGTTCAATTTGTGGTTCAACCTGCTGCCCTTTTTCATCAAAATCAAGCTGCTGCTCTTCCTCTTGTCCCTGCTGTTCACTTTCACTGAGATGCTTCTGTTCAACACCTTTTTCTTCTTGTTTCTGCTGCTGCCTTTCATCTTCAATTTGCTGCTCTTCACCCATCTCTTCCTGCTATTCAGACTGCTGCCCCTGTTTACCAACATCAAGCTGCTGATGTGTTTCCATCTCATGCTCACTAGGTGGCTCAAGCTGCTGTCCCTGACCATCAAAATCATGCTGCTGGTCTTCATGAGTTTCTTCATGCTCATCCCCTTCCTCTTCTACCTGTTCATGTCTTTCTTCTTCATGCTGTCCTGATTGTTCTGTAGGAAACTTGAGCCTTCTAGGAGTAGGCCTGCTGGACAAAGGTACAGGGCGATGAACAGGCTGGGTGGGAGATATATGGACAGGAGGAACAGTAGAGAAATTTGGGTGGCTGATAAAAACATCCCATGGAACCTCTTTTTTCTCTAGTTGGTGTAGAATGATAATTTTGAACAGAGAATGATGGAAAAGGGAAGGTATTTGCAGAGATGGAGCCTTCTTCTGGACTGTGGATGCCATCTTCTCGATACTCTTGTATAAAAAGTAAGGGTGATTTAGCTGCCTGGTTCTAGTGAAATGCATCAATAGTCGGACATGGTAGGCATAAACTCGAGTAAATCTCCCTTCACAAGTAAAATACTTCATTATGACCTTCATTAGAGGAGCATAGCTGTCAAGAAGATAAGAAAAAGGAAAAATAGCAGTGCAAGTATCTCTATGTTCAGGCTTGATGAAAGGCTTGTAATTGTCCAAGTCAAGATGGGTCTGTTTGAACCATTTCTCACCATGATATGGAATTTTGGTGGCTTTGGACACTGACCTCAGGGAAAACTTGAAATCAAGGTATGCTACCTGGAAATGCTTGTTCTGGAACCTCAGGGCGCATAGGTGTGTCAAGGGCGAGAAACTTTTGACTTCTTGTACCTTCTGGCAGAAATCTAGACAACCTACCTCATCAAGGTTGAAGAGGATGGATGGATGAGCATTGACCTCCTCTGTAGAGATTGGCTCATATAGTTTATGTAAACCACTTCTGCTGTCCTGCCTGGGCGGCATTTTGGGCCAAATAAGCTCGTGAAGAACCAAACTGCCTTACTGTCCTTAAACTGCCTTCTTTAAGGTGAACTCTGCCAATTTACTGTTTTGATAGTGAAAAATTGTCTTTGAATGATTTCAAAAAGTTTGCTCACCATGCAAAACCCCTGCTCTTTCAAAAAGTGGCCTTTCCACCTTTAAAGTATCTCAGCCAACATACTTTTCAATAAGAGACCATACAGTGAAAAAGAGACAAACTGTTGGGTGAATTTTCTGTGTGAATTGTCAAGAAATCACCTTGTTCTTGTGAAGTTTGGAGGTCAACAACACATTTTTATCTTTTTCCAAAGGTAGACTTTCCAATCATTACAAACATGCCTTTCCTAGTGTGCCAATCACTCAACAAACTTATGTCTTATGCAATCAACTCTTAGTGTAAGCATACAGTCAATGCTTTAGTTTATGTGACGAGGTGACAGAGTTAAAAATGCCCCCAAAGTTTCAACAGAGGTTTTATAAGCTTATTCCTTTCAAAAGCTAAGACTTCCTTTCAATATAGAATACTAGTCCCCCTTGGAAGAATGCCTCTATCACTCCTGAAAATCAATCTTGATAGTGAGCTTTGAAGAACAAAAAAACCAGTCAATTAGAATACTCAGTGAAAAACTGTCCTTTCTGTGATTTATAGGAGTGACCTTTGCCCTTTGTTATTTTGAGAAATCAACACACCTTTGTTTTTTATTTAGGAACAGAGTTTATTGCATTCCACACAACTCCTCTCTCCACACTCTAGTGCTCCTTGCACTAATCTGACCTACCACCTTCCAACTGTATATGGCAGTTTTCTCACAATTTCAAACAATGCATATGCCTGACAGCTTCGACCTTGTTTCACCAGGGTAGTGAGGCAAATTTATGGTTTTTAAACAACAATACAGCGTGCAAGCCTTTTGATGTCTCACCAGTCAATAGGAATACATCATTTTGTTTTCATCCCAAAGTTTGAAAATGTGGCCTTCTAACCCTTATACCACTTAACAATCTTTTGAAAAGCTAAGGAGGGTGTAGTAAAATACCTCTACAAATTGATGGAAAACCCTTTGGAAAGCTCAAGAAACTTTTAGGAGTGATTTGGAGGTGTATGGAGGTATAAACAAGTGTGCGACACTTTGTAGAAGAAGAACGCCGCGCAAATAGCCAACCGAGCGGCCTGTCGGGTCGTGGTCGGGCGCTGTGCACAGGTGTGTCGTGCACATGTACAGGCGCGTCGCGCAATAGTTGAGCGCCCATGTTAAATTTCCTCTGAGCTCGTCGCGCGCCCATACAGGCATGCCACGCAGTTAAAAAAGCCTGGCAGATAATAAAATCACCCATGAACTCGTCTTCAACCTTTGAAATGGCAAGAGGGGATTGATACTTTGCGCTTCTTGGGGGATTTTAAAGGAGGTTCAACAGTCTTCTCTCGTTTGATTTGGAGAAGGGTTTTTCTTTTGAAGGTTTGAAAAAGCCTTTGTTTTTAAATCAAAATTTGAAAACCCTTCTCTTCAAAAATCTCAACATATAAAAAGATGTCCTATAATTGGATATGTAATATAGTGGTAAACACCACTTGTTAATAAGTGAGGCCCACTCCTAACCCTTATGAGAGGTCGAAACTTCGACTATCTGCCTTCACTTTATTCCAATGATAACGAACTTGCCAGTTTGTAGGTTTTTCCCTTGAATTGTTTTCTTCATATAGAGAAAGGGGCTGCCCTTTGGTATTTTTGACATATTCTTCATAGGGAAAGTTCCTCCTCTTTTTACAATGGTGTGCTCACCTTGCTTTGACTAGGTTCCAATACCTGAAAACATGTCATGATCTTTGTGCATATGTGGAAACTAGTAAACCTGTCTGCGAAACCCTTTTTGTTGAAGAAGGAGCTGAAATGTCACCTAAATATCCCCTTTCATACCTTGGTCTGTCTTGTTATCTAAAAAGAAGACACCTATAGAGGATATTTTATATTGCAGGAGGTTTTCTTTGGCATTTTGACAAAGGTCCCTTTTCTCTTTTGCAACATAAACTAACATTTTTCTTTGGATGTTATGGGTATAGTCTTGTCCACTGTGTAAACTGAATTAGATGGCAGATGCTGCTTGGCTGTAGATGCAACTGTTAGGTGTCTTTGAGTTTTCCTCTTTGACTGTGGGTAGAAGACAAAACAGGAGATGATACACCAAAGTTTAAAAAAAATGAAACAAGGAGAGCTGCCCTTTTGTTTCCTGTGAAGGAGGTCTTCATTGTCTTATTGCAGTGTTCTTTGCTGAGGGGAAACTGAACTGTCACCCACTTGCCTTGGTCAACTTATGATAAGTCATTTAAAAGATAACCTCTGTGAGTAGGGAGATTAGTACTTTTTGAAAAACAACCATTATTTCTTTTGCCTATGTAATGACATGACTTGTCAGCCTTTCTTCAATTTGGTTTTGTTGGAGCAGCAGGCTGTATATAACTAGAATTGTTTTCACTAATGACATGTCTCCCCAAAGGTTTAAAACTTCATATCATGACCTTTTTATACCTCTGTGTTGAGAAGATAAGTATGTGAGATGTGAAAAAGCAGCTATAATTACTCACAGACACCAAGGTTCCTTTGGCCACTTTCTTCTAATGGAGCTCTGAAATCACCAAACTTGCTGCATCTGAAGGATACACTTGTCTTTGTGGTGGAGTGTAGATTGCAACAACTGGACTTACACTGGCGCTTTGACTGATACCAAGATGTATTAGGTCTGGGACTGTATACTACTTTCCTGCCTCTTCTTTATGTTCATCCAAAAACCATGGGCTGTACTTCACATTTCAACAGGAACAAAAGAACACACAGGGGTCTTTTCACTGAAGTATTTTACTGCTCAAGACTGATTGAAGCTATTCATATTAACACCCCTGCAGAGATATTTGTTATGATAGCTTTGATTGAGGAGTCCCTTTTTGATGCTCCTTGATGATGACTGAAACCTCAAATGATTCTCTTTACAAGACCACACACTCTGTTTTCTTTTGTCTTGCACATTTCAGATCTTAGTCCTTATTGATCATTACTTACACTCAGAAACCTAGAGTCACTATTTTATTGTCTAGTAAAAAGCAAACCTGGGCTTATAGTATGTTCTGCAATCCTTGAAATCAATATTGGCCATCGCCCTATGCTTGTAGATGAAGGAGGCGCCTTAACCCTCTGCTTGTAGATGAAGGAGGTTCTTGGCCATGACAAATTACTAGTCTGTTTGACAGTGGTGTCTTTCTTCTACTGTGATTTCATGCTGAAAGGAAGTTGCAAGGTCTTGATGAGTAACTCTATGTTTTGCAGATATATCTCAGGCTCATGTTTACATTGAGAAGCAGTTGTTCTTCTAAATGTAGATTCAATAAATTTCTTCTGAGATGATGTTATATTTCCTGTCTTTGTAAAATCCATAAAACACTGTAAAACACCTAATAATCAGCTTGAGACTGTGGTCTATGCAGTGCTGAGACTTAGGGGTGTGTAAGTGGCACGACTTAGGGCTGTTATCAATTTCATTTGCAGAGTGGGAGGTCTGTCATGATTGGTCTGTAACAGATGGAGGTTTTTGGCCTTTTGATGGTTGCCAAGGGTAAAATGCCTTAAAGTGCCACTTCCTAACTTAGGGGAGGCTTTTGAAACAGACTTGGATTTTCCTTTTAGAGCTGATGGACAGAACAGTAGGGCTAAAGCTAGATACGATAGTGATAATGAGTTTTAACTTTGACATGGGCGGACTGAAAAGTAGGAGGGCAAAAAAAGTTTTATGAGGGTTTTCTAGATGACAAATTGACATATGGAAATCAGCTTCTAGAAAACTCAGCTATGGATCTAGTCATCACTAACAAGTGAAAAATACTGATGACTAACACTGCGTATGTGAAAGTTAGAGCTTGTTGTCCGTTTTTACAAACATATAAAATTTCTGTAGAATTGACAGGATGATGACTGGGCAACCCAGTCAGAAAAAATAATATTCCAATGAATATTCCTCCAGTTGGTCCTATGAGCTACTGACAAGTGTCATTTCGGGATTGGTTGATGAGGTTGGTGATTTGTTGCAATTTGACTGGATGTTGGTTGGACCAATCGAGTGACGACATGTGGCTAGCCCAGAGGCCGCCACGTGCCCCCCCAAGGTCAAAATGTATTGTAAAGTTTTTTGGTCAAAATTTTATGGAGGCACAAAGGTTCGACCCCGTGACCTCCCCCACAACATGAACAACGTTTACTGCCTCCGCTAAACTATAGATCTTAACATATATCAAATCTTGCATATATTTAAAATAATGTTTCAATGGTGGCAAGGGAAAGAGGGGCCAGCCTCGGTCCATAGGACCACCAACCTAAACCACCGGTGGAGCTCCGACCTTAATGCAGAGGATTAACACTAAACCCCCATTACTTAAAATTTAAACAAGTTTATTAGCGTTAATCCAAACTTTAATTTCGGATTAATTAATGCACAGTTCGTGCGTTAAGTGTGCTTAATCCTCACTTAACAGTTAATTGGTGGAGTTGCTCCATTTTAGGTGGAACTGCCAATTAGGGGCGCAACTAACTAAATTAGTGGAGCAGTTAGTGGGGTTTACTGAAAGAGGCATAACTTTTGCCCAGAGAGTCAAAATTTGACTCATGCATAACCAAAATAGTGGTATTGGGGGTGTCCCAGAGCCATTGGAGTAGGTTTGAGAGCCATCAGAGCTCAAGAAATGATTGCATTCAAATTTTTGATCAGTTAATCAAAGAGAGCCAAGCCAAGCTGAGAAAATTTGGTCGGAGATGTAGCCGGGAGGAGTGAACTCATATCCTCTTGTGTAATGTGCTTGTTGTGTATTATATTATATGTAATTCACTTTTTTTATGTGTTTTTAAAGCTAATTTACTTCATGAATTTCTCATAAAAGACACACAAATTTGACACATAAACCCTCTCATAAACTTGCTATTTGACACAATACTTAAGTGCTTTTCTTTTATACTAATGAGGAAGCTAGCACAATAAAACTATTTTGTCATATTCAGATCAAGTTTGGTATCAGAGCCACAATTTAGCTCATTTTAGCCCAAGTTTATCTCAAGGTTTGCCAAGGTTAGCTAGAAAATTATCTATTGGTTTTGTATTTGTGCTAGTAGAATTTAACTATGTGAAAGTTTATGTGTGTAAGTTGAAGAGAGGATAAGTTCAAGATTGAGGACCCAGCTCTCAAATCACATCAACAAATCTTTTTTTATATGCATTACAAGTGTGAAGATGGAAACTTCATCAAACATTGTTTTTAATCAATCTTCCTTAGCAAGACTCTTTGATGAAGAGTTGTTGTAGAAGCTCTTCATCATGAGAGATATGGTGCAAGAGATGGTTGAAGATAGGAAGGAGAGCAGTAGGCTTCAGGAGAAATTGATGGCCATGAAGGAGGAGAAGCAAGAGCTTCTTGAAAAGATGCATGAGATGGAGACTTAGCTCCATATCGAAAATGAAACCCTAGCAAAGATGCATGATATGGAGATTCAACTCCATTATGCCAAGGAAACCCTAGCCAAGTATGTGCATGAAAATGAGGTATTAAAATCAAGTTTATCTTCAATTTCCTCTCAAGATGAATGTTTGTATGTTTTTTAAAGACACACCAGAAGAATAGGGTCCAAATTGTTAAAAAAAATGGGCTATGAAGGTAAAGGGTTAAGCAAACATGCACAAGGAATTATAAACCCTATTGTTGTTGAGGGAAGGTCTAGGTTTTGTTGAACAAGATGATTTAAAGCACTCAAAAACTATGGAGACTTCTGGAAATGTTTCAAGAAAGGCTTACTTTACATATTCACTACCTTAAGATTGTGTTCATGGAGAATACAACAGGTTCACACCCACTATTGAAGAGATTGGTTTTATCCATGCAAGTAGTGGTTATGGACAGCAAGAAGATAGAGAATGCTCCAAAGCCAAGGAGGCACATGAAGGTGTTCCAAGAAATACTTTGATTACATGTTCATTACCTCAAGCTTGTGAAGTTTGTGTTCATGAGGAATGCAAAAGTTTTACACCCACTTTGCAAGAAAATTCTCATAAGCATACAACTAATGGAAATGGAAAAAAAGAGGATGTTGAAATCTCTAAAGCCACTGAAGCCATTTTTGGTATTCCAAAGAGAGCCATTAACTCATAAAATTCACCTCCTCAAGAAGGCGAAAAAGGTGAATGTGCAAGGTATAAATCTGCCTTTAATCAAGTTTCTTTTAATTATGATAAACATGGAAAATCATCACATAAGATTTGGAGAAAATTTGCATGTTCCTTTTGTGGTTTGAATAGCCATAATGTTTTGAGGTGCTGGAAGAAGATAAACATACACATGAAACTTTCAAAACAAAGGATACAAAAAGCCAAAGGTCCAATGGACAATGCAAACCATGTTGAAAAGAAGATGCAATTATTTTTCACTCATTGCCATAAGCAGGGTCATATTGTAGACAAGTGTTGGACTTTGTATCCAACAAGTCATCCATGACCTTTGAAGAAGGTGGAGAGAGATTTTGATAAGAATGTAAAAGAGGATTCCATAGTTTTTGTGGGTCAAGATGATACAAATCATGAAGTGCAGCTGAAAGAAGTGCCATTCAAGTGGTTTGGAAAGAGATGGTTAGATTTATTAACCAATTAAGGCCTTGCATTTCTTTTGATAATTGATGCAAATATTGCCTTATTGATGCATTTCCTTGTTATTTGGATGCATTTATTTTCTCTTGAAAGTATTCTGCATATTTCATGAAGCAAGATGTTGGAAAAGTATAGTTATGTTGACTCACTTAGATGCAACAAATGTGGAAATTTTTCATTGCAATTTGCATGTGAATGCATTTATTTTTCTATAGAATGCATGTTGCATGTTTGCGCCAGGAAGGTGTTTGAAAGTGGAGTATGTTGACTCACTTTTTTGCAACAAATTTGGTCATTTCAGCTCTTTAAGTACTCTTACATATAATTTTTATTCTTGTACTTGTGATTGTACTTGCGAGAGAGACGAGCATTGTATACATGCAGGAGAGTTTTTGTGTGTGAATAGTGGAATTTTTTATAGTTTCATTATTCTTGAACATGCATGAGTGATTGAATTATGTTGGTTGATTGCGTTGTTAACATGTATGTTGTCAACTTGAGAGTGTTGATAATTTGCACATGTATGAGTGATCAGTTTGTGTTGGTCGATTTATTGTTACATGTATGTCTTATCAACTTGGAAGAGTTGATTTAGTCTCCAAGGATGAAAGGGAGATGTTGACGAATTGTTTCATGAGATGTGAAATTGTTGTTGTTTTGGGAAAATAATCGTCAAGTGTTGTACATGCTTTTGTTTGACCTAAGAGTCGATGGTTTGAAGACGCATATTTTGTCGACTTGTGTTTGGTCTATGGGTTTGTACACAAAGATGTAAGAATGCATGGTGATGTTCACAATATGTGACAGTTGTTTCTTTTAAGGAGCAAAAGGAAGAGGTCATCGAGTTTTGTTTCTTGCATGATGTGTTTTTAAAGTTAATGGTTTTGCTTGTGACAGATTTCTCAGGATTTTGGAAGTTCCACTCTTGAGCGAGAGGATCATAATTAGCCTTAGTTATCAAATCATGGCATGGCCAGCATGTCAATACTGGAGGATGATGGAATCAAGAAGCAGAAAGAGGGACAAGATGACAAAATATTGCAGCAAAAACAACAACCATTTTGTAGACCATATGATGCATGACGCCAAGAAGCGAAAGAAATGGTGAATTCATTCTTCCAGATGTGGAATTTGGTACCATGGAGGTAAAAAAATGGTCATTTCATTTCTAGTGATTACTGATATTTGAATTCATTATTGTAGTTCACTAAGATGGGCTTAAATTGGAAAAGAGTTTCCAAGGAGAAGCTTGCATCAAATGCATGTTTATCCAAAGGAGGAACACAATTCTCAGTGGGAAGGCCATCAGTCAAGCTTTCCAAGCACAAAGAGATCTCTTTGTTACAACAATATGTTTTTCATTAGTCAACAAGTAGCCAGCAAGGGTCAAGAGCGAAAGGAGGACATTGGTTGTGTTTCAAGGAAATACAAACCTACGGATAAGTATGCTTTACCTAAGTGTGGTGGTTCACTTAGAACAATAGAAAGAAAGATATCTAACATTTTCCTTAAAATGAATAGATAAAGGGAGGAAAACCTACTTGTAATCTGTTCACTTTTCCTAGCCTCCCTTTGTTGCTTTCGTTGCTCTCAATCCAACTTATCTCGCTTGATTGATACCTTCCATTGCAAACAGAAGACAAAAAACAACATAAATGCAATACGATCTATTCAAGTTAAACAAATTGAATCGATTAAATTCATAATACACATATAACATCATTGCCATGTGCATTAGGAAAGGAACAAATGTCTTTATTATGAAGTATAAGGAAGAGTACAACCAGTTGATCGTATCGTTGTCACTCATCCATCTTGAGTCCCATCCTCATGACATCCAACATCAACAATCCAACAACATCACAGTACATGCACAATACCTTCAAGAGTTGATATCTCACCAGCATAACTCTACTTAACAAAAATTCTTGCTCTCTTGTGCACTATGTTCAATGCTCTATTCATAAGTAGATGAAGGTAGTTTGACATAAAGGAATCATTGAATGGATTTCCTAAAAATGGATGAATAGGTTTCCTTGTTCACAGGAATAGGAGGATAAGAGGTTTAATGACTTCATGGGTTCCAAAGTCGAGGCTATCAGATGAGGTGAAAGTTGGAACAACTTCTAGAAGTCACTAGAGGTTGGGAAGATTCCTGGAATCCAATGAACAATTCGCTCCCAGTCGACTAGCGCACCTCAAAGTGGGCCTAGATCCTCTACAACATAACCTTGCACGGGACTAGAGGCTTTGTAAAGCAGTTACAGCTATCTAGGGGTGCGTTGATGGCTCAATGGAGCACTTCAACTGGCATATAAGCAGTGAAACTTTCATGAAGGAAGACCATAAATGTGATGACTTGTTTAGGGCATGTAGCAACCAATTTAGAGTATGATAGACCCTATTGAATAATTATATGTGTTTTCGGATGATGCCCAAATCAACCGGTAACAACTGCCCCCTAAAGCATGAAGTCAAAAATGATAATGTTGAGTGATTTTATTTATGACGTGATGAGGAGGAACTAAAGTGGATGGCAGCCTGCATCAATTACAATACATTACATCATGATATATGTTCATATTGTACATGAATTGCTGAGGGAGGCATAGCCCATACTCAAGACATAAAATATCATAACATCAGAAAGTCGTCTACAGATATAGATTGTCTACATATATAGAACCATGATAGGATGACCATCTGAGTAATGACCATCGTACAGATGATTTGGTACTTCTCCTGAAATGCAGCCCAGATGGATGAAACTAGATCTGGGATCTTCTATCTCATTCACTTGATATCTTAAAGTACGAGTCTAACCATGTGAATATGTGATCTGAAGTTGAACATGGGAATACATCATCTGATTACCAGCTAAAGATGTGAGCCGTTAACAGACGCAAGAGAAATCACTGCTATAGCATCATTTTTCACCTTCATATGATTCATGATTGCCTTTATGGCCTTGGGCACCCATTCCCACAGACTTGAACAAAATTCATAAAAAACAGTGTTAAAATTCCCATACGCGGGTATGCCCAGAATTTTCTGCGTGTATACGCGAGTCCACATGTACTTTTCCGTGTATGCCATTAAAATCATTAAAAAATATATTAAAATTCCCTATTTTCGGGTTGGGTTGATGGTTACTCTGGTAGTTCAACCACCCCAGCACGTGGCCAACTGTTTCCAACTGATTGAAACTACTTTGAGGGAGTATAAAATCCCCTCATGTGCATGGCCTAAGGGAGAGAGAAATTTTATAGACATTATACTCTGTTGGAATCCCAATTCAAGTATGATTCCCCGTGCCTCCTGCACTTTCCCAGATTTATACAGGAAACTCTTGTTTCCTGGAGATGTTCATCCGTTTATATGCCATCTCGAGTGCACAAGTCTTGAAAGTATCTTAGTGAGGCAAGGGCGGGACGGATCCGGACGACGGTCTGCTCGAAGATCGTGGAAGGATTCAGGTGATCTCTCCACTCTTTACTTCTGTACATGATGTTCGTAATAATGAAGAACCATCTTGTTCCTGAACTTCTGTGTTAGTATCTATTTGTATATGTGAAAAGATTGATTATTAAGCATTTATTATCGTTTATATCATATTTCACATGGATTACACTAACGTTTAGGAGAAATATATGTTGTACAACTAGGTTTCCGTGCATGTTCTTTCTTGTTTTCTAGGTTGGAGAGGAAGAAGGGTTGCTGGGGGTTTGGACCCCGCAGGATCTACATCGAACGTAGGACTACGGGTGAGTTCTGCTATCGTTGTTATCTAGTTTTTAGCATTTAAGTATGGTTGTGTGTGAGTCCTTCTGAATAGCATGCCCTGATCTGTGGAGGTTTTAACCCAACAACCTCTAGGGTGTTTTTCCCCGAAACAGAACTTGTGACTCCGTTGGGGATCGCATTCTTGTGATTCCCCTCTTGGGTGGTTTCAGTTGTTTGAAAGGTTTCCAACAGTTTTAACTTTTTTTTCCAGTCCAGTTAACTCTTTCTCAGTCAGACTGAAGACCTGGTTTCTTATCCAGGCTTGATATTTTTTAATTTTTATTATTTACCTTTTCATACATAGTTTGTCTGCACACAGAAGCGTATACATGCATTTTTGGTTAAAGGGATTCGTGTATACGCGGGTTTCCTTTAGCACAGTCGCGTATACACGCTTGTTTCAAAACTGTCAAGTCGCGTATTTCTGGGTCAATTTTGAAATTTTAGGTTTTTTGACTTTTTAGTCTTGTCTGCCTGTGGAGACCTATTCCTGCAGTGTCTTTGTATCCTCTGGATTGTGTTGAAAGTGGTATTTGGTATTTTCTCTCTCTTGTTTGGTTGAAAACTAGCTTATTTGGCAAAGTTTGTTTCTTGTGCTTGCATTTCTGGTTCGAGTACCAAGATCTCTTCCTGGGGGTTCTTGGCCATTCTGCTTCATCAGGATAGTGAGCTTCTGCTCATTTACTCTTTCCTACCTTTGTGTCTTGCTTTGCACTTCGATTTTTGCCCATTTCTTGGTTGATTTTCTTGAGTTCAGTTGACTAGGTCTTGTTGCAATTTTTGAAGAATCTTTCTTGGTTCTTTGAAGTTTTTGTTTGCTGCAAGGTTGTACTATTCTTCTAAGCTGAGTTATTGATTTTCTTGTCTTCTTTTGCTCATATAAATATTGCTACTAAGTAGCCCTATAATATTTGGAGCGTTTTTGAAGTTTTTGCTTGAAATTTAGAGTTGTTTGGCTTGGGATTTGATAGTTTTTCTTGGTCTCTTAGAGCTCTTCCTTTTTATAAAATTCAAAAGCTCAAAAAAAAAAAATTGTTTTGTCATTTGCTTTTGTTTTTCATTTTTGTTTTCGTTTCGTTATATCTTTTGAAGCTTTGTTGAGATTTATTCCCTTTGGTTTTGGACTTGATTTCGGAAAGGAATTATCATTGGTTTCTTCCTCTTGTTTCAAGCGTTTTTGATGTCTTTATACTAAGAGTTTCTAACTTCGGGAACTAGCTTTGTGGATGATCAATAAGTAATAAAACTGAAGGATCTTTGGGAAATTTCTCTCTGCTTTAGTAGATTTTGCATCTTAGAATTTGCATGCTCTTAGTGATTTGCATCAGGTGCACTTAAGCATTTAGTCATTTTCATAGTTTTTGTGAGTGTGAAGTTTGTTATCTGAAAAGAAAAATTTCAGTATCGTAGAACCTTTGTAGAAATTTATTTTCATTGAAAGGCAATTACTGCATTTGCATGTAGTTTGGTTTTTATTAATTTCTTTTCTGCATCAAAAACACTACAAGTTTCATTTCCGTATCCCTTTGACTTAACATAACAACCGATTAAAATAAGCGATATAATTTAAAAGAAACTAGCAAGTTTTATTAAGTGTTATACACCAACTAGCTAGGTTGTAGGGCCTTGGATTAGGTGAGTGGAGAGTTAAATCTCCAAGGCCACTCAAACAAAACATAGAAGTTGATTAATTGAGCGAAATCCAACTCCGTTAGGTGGACCGGGAAAGCTCTCCTCCAGAGAGTCAAGCGCGAGGGGAAGTGAAGGCTGAGAAGAGAGATACCCCCTCTCTAATTTGCTGAATCTGACCTCAAGACCGTTCCGCCCGGCTTCTGACACGGATTGGTGCCCATAGTTGCCACTCCTAGGTTCCACATAGGTGACTGCGGGGGGGAATACCCATGGTACCTGAGGCAGACGTCGTATCACTTCCAGCAGTACTTCTGGGGGGTGCCCTTGCGAAGCTTGGGTACTTGTGCCGGCAAAGGTTGTTGTTAGGAGGTCGGCGTAACTATTTCTGTTACCTTCACTAGTAGGCCTGGGCCGTAATTATCCCAGACTACTTTCGGGAGGTCCTATATTTCGCTTTCTTGTATTTTGGTGTCCGGTCCTAATCACCCGGAGCGGAAATACCTGAAGGCTGTTTGCTTGATTGTATCTCAGGGATTTTTTGTAGTGAGTGCTCTTTGCTCCTAGCTTGCCTAGCTTTATACTTTTTTGAGTCTAATTAAAATTTGTTAAAGTGGCTGATCAAGCGCCTCGTCGATCGAGGAGAATCTGGGGGTTATCTCCCGAGAGTCTAGAGCCTTCTTCAAGAAGGCGTAGGAGTAATTTAGTAGGTGAGTATCACCCTGTGCCGTCTGACGCAGTGGAGAGAGATCCTCCACAAGGGATTGAAGGTTTTGTAGCTGGTTCTGGTGTTGGTTCCGAGAGGAGCGCTCCGCTTACCTCGAGAGTCTTATTTCCGCAGGAAGAAGAAGTGCAAGTAGAGGAAGTGTCTCAACCCTCTGAGTCACTTCCATCTCCTCTTCCTCCTAATTATCCATTCGTTGTTGAATACATCAGACCTGAGTCAGAGAGACCGGAAGATCCTCTGTATTATTCATACCTTTCGATGACCACGACTGGGAACGTGGCTTCTGTTGTGAGTGCTGCAGGCATTCAGACTCCTGCTTCTGTTGAAGGAGGAGGAACTATTGCTATATCTTCGATTGCTTCTAGTATTGCTGTGTTTGGCTCTGGTTTCACCCAAGCACATGCTTCTCAATCTGGTCCCTTTTGTTTTGGAATGCCCACTAGTGGGATTCCTTCTTTTTCCTTTTCCGCTGCTGCAGCTACATCTACACCCATGTCTTCCATGGCTAGTGGATCAGCTTCTTTTCAAGGGTTCCCCTTCGGAACTGGGCACATTCCTAGTTCGAATCCTTCTTTAGGGTCCTTTCCGTTCACTTCACAGACTCAGAGTTTCAACCCTTGGTCTGGAGGTCAGAATTCAACCACTTTTACAGGTTGGAACCCTGTATTCACTACAGCGGGGGCAGGGAATTAGTTTTACGCTGGTCACCAAGGGAATACTTCTTTCCCTTCGTCGAGTGCTTATCAGACCTTTTCTCCTCTTTCTAATGCCTGGAACCCCTATCAGGGGCTTTCCTCTTCATTTCATACTTCAGTGGGGGGAACTGGTCTGGTCTTTGGTAACTCTGCATTTGGAGGAGGTTCTTCTCCTTTTTCTACGAGTTCTTTTTGGCAACCTGGTGCCTTATCAAATCCAGGGTATTCTTTTCAGAATGTAGGGAATTCATCCCTTCAAGGATGGAATCCTCAGGCTCCACCTCATTTACCTTTTCTGGCAACGTTAAACTTGCCAGATCTATCGAAATTGACGAATGATCTGATCCGGTACAGTTCGGGGTGGCCTTCGGTTCCGACCAAACTTCCTTCAGACATTCCAAAGTTTGAAGGTAAGAATGGAGAAGATCCGGCTGATCACATCACCACTTTCCATTTATGGTGTTCTTCTAACTCCCTGATCGATGATTCGATTAGGTTGAGATTGTTTCAGCACACCCTAACTGGAAACGCTGCCAAATGGTATATTGAGCTAACTAGGGGCAGTTTTGCTACATTTGGAGAGCTGGCTGTTACATTTCTAAATCATTTCCAGTTTCCAGTCCGTTATGATGTCGGGACTGAACTCCTAGCTAATTTTAAACAAGACGACGCAACCCACATTTCTGACCATATTCAGGAATGGCGGAGAAGGAAGAGGCTTATTAAAGCTCATATTCCAGGTGAATTCCTTTTGGAATGGTTTCTGAAATCTCTGCAGTCAGACATTTCTAAAGATGTATCCCTGTCTGGGGTATTTTCTGAGGAACATGCCATTTTTAGGGCCCAGCATCTTGTATTGATATATTCTCAGTCTGGGGTCCTTCATAAATATTTTCCCAATGCTCCTCGCTCCAAATTAGATTTATCCAAAACTAAGCCTGGTCCTCACGGTGATGGACTTATTGGGTCGATCGATAGTGGTGCAGCTAGCCTGCTTACTCAATTGCAACAGTTGTCTTTGCAATCTGCTCCTTCTGGTCAGGCTGTACCAGCTGAGTCATCGCCTTCCCAATCTTTGTCGATAAATGCTGTCCAAACTTCCGATCCCAAAGGAAATCAACAATCCGAAGGGAAGAAGAAAAGACGGAATAATAAGAAAAAGGGAAAGAATGGGAATGGTAATGCGAATAAAACCAACGAGCATGTTGGTGAGGGTCCAAAGGAGAAAAAGAAAGTGAAGTTTCCATGAAAGTTGTGTGTTGGAGACCATCTTACACACCTTTGCCCTAAAATTCAGGATGCGCAGCGCTTGTTAGCTCAACAGGGTTCTTCCAGTTCCCAGGCTGTGTTGACAAACCCTTTTCCCCAAGGGCAACAACTAGTTGTTGGCGCGAATTAAAATACTGGGGCTTCCTCTGGAGGCACCCAGGAAGGGGAAATTCCATCAAAAATATACATGATGAGTGCTCACGTGGATGTCGCTACGAGATCCCGTGATTATGGCGAAGAAGATTCTTCAAAAGCTAAGGATTCTCCTGATGCTACTGAGCCGTTTCATATTACGAGGCCTACTTTTGAGCCTATACCTCGGATGCCCAAAGCATCTACCAAGCGTTCGAAGATTAATCCAAATGCTAGGGCTTCCCAGAACTACTCTATTGTGGAAGATTTGGCGCAGAGTCCTTGTGCTATGTCGGCGTTAGAGGTGCTCCAGTCTTGTCCGGCTCAGCGCAGTGCTTTTCTCACTGCTCTTGGGGCTGTCGATCCAAAGAACTCTCTTATGATTACTTTCGACATGACTAATTTTAAGAAGAGACTCCCCCATCATATGGCTTTCCATATCAAATCATCATACTGGAAATGCAATATTTTTCGGACGGTCGTTGATGAGGGTGCTTCCACATGTGTGATGTCTCTCGCATGCTGGAAGGGAATTGGATCTCCCGCAACTGCTCCATCTGCTACTCTTCTGACTGCATTTGATGGTCATTCTCACAAGCCACATGGTATTTTCCCAGCTTTGCCTATCTGTTTTGGGGGCAAAACTGTAAATATAGAGGTTGAGATAGTGGATGCAAGCTTGGACTACAACCTTTTGTTGGGGAGAAACTGGATTTATGAGATGGATGCCATTGCATCTTCATTGTTTCGGCTTATTTGTTTCCCTCACGAAGGGAGGATTGTTATAGTGGACCAACTGGACTGTCCTCCTGTAGACCCGAATGCATCTACTGACTCAACTATTCCAAAGTTGGATAATACCAAGTCGCCTACTGAGAATTTAGGGGTTGGAATGTATTCTTCCTTGATGGGTACTTTCGATATTCCTCCTCCTACGGTTCATATAAATGCAATTTCATCCTCCAAGGCTCCTCTTCGAAGAGAGTTCTTCAGAACTCATTATTTTTCGGACCCTTGGACCTTACCTTCCCCTACTGCCACATTAGCGGAAGGTCAAGTGGGTAGAATGGCATTTCCAATGTCTGCAGCTGAGATTGCTTATCAGTCTATTGTTGACTCTGCAGAATCCATCCCAACTCCTCTTTCACCGGAAGAGTTGGATGGAGATGTGGCTCCGGCTTGGACACTTAGTTCTTCTTCTGCCCAAGATTGCCTTGATACCACTCTTCCATCTGAAGAGGCCATCCTGGAAGCCATGACTGGTATAGATAGACCGTGGGATGATTTGCATCATCGGTCTTACTTTTTACCTGACTTGAGCGAAGTTGAAACAAGTTTTCCAAGTCCTCAGTCTCCTGGTCCTGTTCACCCAGTCTTGAACCCTTTAGCACCAACACAGGTTTATGCCGAAGGGAACATGGCTGTGATTTCTCCTACTATCCCGGTGAACATTTCCAGGGATCCCAATATTATCGAGAATGTCTTCATCGGAGCTGAATGTTCCCGTGAAGAGGTTCAAATTTACACCGAACTCTTTAAAGAGTATAGGGATGTATTCGCTTGGTCTTATGAGGAAATGCCTGGTATAGACCCATCTATTGTCCAGCATGAGATCAAGACGTATGAAAACTCTAAGCCGGTGAAGCAAAAACTTCGTCCGGTCAATCCTAGGAAGGCAACAGCTATCAAAGCTGAAGTTGAGAAGCTGCTTAAGGCGGGATTCATTTTCCCTGTTCCTTTGACTGAATGGGTTTCAAACCTCGTTCCCGTAGATAAAAAGCAAGGAACGATTCGAGTTTGCATCGATTTCAGAGACCTAAATAAAGCATGTCCTAAAGATAATTACCCCACACCATTTATCGATCAGATCATTGACGAGTGTGCCGGTAATGAGATCTTCTCCTTCATGGACGGTTTTTCCGGTTATAATCAGATTACTATCCATCCTAAAGATCAGCCTAAGACTGCCTTTATTTGTCCCTGGGGTACTTTTGCATACAAGAAGATGCCTTTTGGTCTTAAAAATGCTGGGGCTACCTTTTAGCGGGCCATGTCATATGCCTTTCACGACATCAAAAATATTATCGAGGCGTATTTGGATGATTTGGCTGCTCATTCTCGAAAGAGGATGGATCATCCTGCTCACCTCCGGCAAATATTTGAACAATGTCGTTTCTATAAGATTAGGTTGAATCCGAACAAGTGCGTTTTCGCGGTTACATCCGGTCGGTTATTTGGATTCATTGTGTCTAGAGAAGGGATTAGGATAGATCCCTTCAAGGTTGAGGCAATACTTCGGTTGCCTCCCCCGTCCTCTGTTCGTCAACTTCAAAGTCTACAAGGAAAGTCTAATTTTCTTCGGAGATTTATCGTAAATTATGCTGAAGTTACCAAGGGATTTATGAGATTGTTGAAGAAGGGAGTTCCATTTTTTTGGGATGACTTCGCTCAATGCTCATTCGATGCTTTGAAAAAAGCATTGACCTCTGCTCCTTTATTGAGTCCACCTGATTATAGCAGGGATTTCCTTTTGTATCTAGCAGCAGCAGAATCTACTATTGGTATGGTTCTGGTTCAGGAAGATGATGCTCTTGCAGAGCATGTTATATACTATCTTAGTCGAGGATTGGTAGGTCCTGAGCTCCGGTATACTCCGATAGAAAAGTTAGCTTTAGCAGCTGTTCATGCTGTGCAGCGACTCCGACATTATATTCTTCTACGAAAAACTTATGTTTTGGCAGCAGCCAATCCATTTCAGTTTGTCCTCAGTAGGCGAGTGATTGGGGGCAAATACAATAGATGGATTGTGATTTTTCAGGAATTTGATCTTGATTTTATGTCTGCCAAGTCCAAGAAATCATTGGTTTTCGCGGAATTGATCTCCGAGTTGCCCTGTGGGGATGAGATAGTCTATGATGAATCCTTCCCGGATGAACATTTGTTTCTTATCTCTCCACAAGATCCTTGGTATGGAGATATAATTGTGTATCTTCAGACTGCGAAGTTTCCCTCTACTTTTTCGAAAGATGAGCGTCGTAAGTTGTGTCACTTGGCTAAGAATTACTTGATTATTGGTGATGCTTTATACCATCGAGGGGTTGATTCAATCCTGAGACGCTGCTTAACTCTCGAAGAAGCTGAGGCTGTGCTGAATGATTGCCACAGTGGAGCTTGTGGTGGTCATTTATCTGGGCTTGCTACAGCCCAAAATATCTTGCGTGCTGGGTACTTTTGGCCTTCGATTTTCAAAGATTGTATGGAGTCAGTCAAAAAGTGTCATCCGTGTCAAGTTTATTCTCGAAAAATGCGCGCTCATCCAGCTTCGCTTTTTCCAGTCATTACTGTTGGTCCCTTTACAAAGTGGGGTATTGATTATACTACTTGTAACCCATCTTCGGTTAAAGGTCACAAGTACATTATTGTAGCAATAGACTACTTTACGAAGTGGGTCGAGGCTATGCCTACTTTTGGGAATGATGGTGAGACTGCAGCACTTTTTCTTTTCAACCAGGTTATTGCTCGTTTTGGTATTCCTAGAGAGATTGTCACTGATCATGGCAGTCATTTTCAGAATAGCATGATGGCTGAGTTGGCTCTAAAATTAGGTTTCTGGCAGGAGTATTCATCTCCGTATTATCCTCAAGCCAATGGGCAAGTGGAAGTTGTGAATAAATCCTTGAAGACAATTCTTCAAAGGACAATTGATAAAGCTCGATCCAACTGGCATGTTATGCTATATCCTACACTTTGGGCATACAGGACGTCAGTGAAAACTGCAACTGGATTTACTCCGTTTCAGCTGGTGCATGGGTTGGAATCCGTATTTCCCATTGAATGTGAGATTCCTTCCCTTAAGTTAGCTATTGAACTTCTTCCTGACACTTCTAGTCTTGAAGAACGCCTCCTTCATCTGGAACACCTCGATGAGCAACGTCGGGATGCTGCCACGATGAATGAAGCGCATAAAAACCGAGTTAAAGTTCAGTACGATAAGGCGGTCAAACCCAGGGTTTTTTTGGAAGGTGACCTTGTTTTGGTCTATGCCCAAGAAAAAGATGCCCTGGGGGCAGGAAAGTTTAAGTCTATGTGGTATGGCCCCTTTATCGTTAAAAAATTCCTTAAGAAAGGAGAATATACCTTGGTTGATTTTGAAGGGAACAAGTTGCCAGAGCCCAGAAATGGGCTCTATTTGAAGAAGTATTATGCCTAGGCTTCGGCCTGGCATGTTGCTTTTGTATATAGTAGTTTTGCTTTGTACATATTTGTTTTTTTTTCGATCTTTGATGGGATGGTGATGTTTTTGATCTGCTTTGGTAGGTTGTGTCGGATGTCATGAGTCATTTTGGTTTCGCCGATGGTGCTAGTAGACACACCCGGAACTTAGCTTCCGTAGCTTGGGTGCTTCATTGTCCATCCAGTCAGCTGTTAGTATCAAGAGGAGTCTGCATTGGTCCTGCTTCCAATAATATAGCAGAATACATTGCAGTTGTTTATCTACTCTCAGAGGCAATATATTTGGGTGTTGATTCATTGGTATTTTTCTTGGACTCTCAGCTGGTGGTGTCGCAATTGAATAATACTTATCGGGTTCGAGATCCATTTTTACTCCGGTTGTTCTTGAGGGTACGTTTGTTACAAAGATCATTTCAATTTTTAACTTTCATTCATATTCCTCGAGCTGACAATTGGTTGGCAGACTCATTAGCTAATCAAGCAATTGATTGTCATATTAATCATTCCATACAATAAAATTTAATCATAAAAAACATCATACATTTTCATACATTTGTTACATCACATCAAACATCGCTGTATATATATCATCAGAGTGTTCAAAACTATACAAAAATTTGGATCCATAGGTCATACAAAAACTTGGGCTTATGCCCGATCATGTTCAGTCTCAAAAAATATACAGTCATCTGATACATCATATCTATCTACTCCTGAGGTCCCTGCCCAGAAGTTGTGTTCCTATAGAACACGATCGCAGTGGCTACACGGCAGAATAACCGTACCCAGTCACGGGGTACTCCTACCACCTGTCTCTGGATGGCTTCAGGCAGATCTTCCACTGCAGCCATAGGTACTTGGCGGGTTAATCCCTCCAAGTTCCTCTGTACATCCTGGAGGGTTCTGTCTGGATCTACTGTATCCGCTTCGCCTCTGCGACGCTTATGTCGTGGGCATCCCTCAGGTCGAACTGGTCCAATATCTGTTTCATGATCATTTTAAAATTGTAAGACATTTTGAATCCAATCAAAAACATGTTTGTTTTTCACATTTTTTCATACATATTGAAAAAATCCAAAAAATTATATAAGTCAAAAAATTGCAAACTTATCGACTGTGCCCCATGCCGCACCTGGTGGAAGGACAAGGTCTGGATCGCCACGAAAGTCCATCCCGGCATAGGGATGGTCATCCACAGCGATGATTTGTTCTCTCCACCATTGGAAGAACTCATCATCCCAAGTGGTCCGGGGAACTTCACTTCCCCCCAATCTCTTCATCATGTCTGCCCAGCGGGCAATTCTTGGGTCTCTTGGGCTACTGATGGTAGAGATCACTTTGGGTCTCAGCGCTGGAATCTTCTCGACGAAGAATGTCATCAAAATTGTACCATATCCAAAAAAATTTGTCTTTGCTTTTCGGATAGAAGTCAATTGTTGCTTCATGTTCATCAGTAGGGCTGTGCACCAATCATATACATGAGTTAAGCATTCCACTGCTATACTCATTTGAGTCCTGGACGCCTGGTGTAGGGAAGCAGACCCTGCCACCCTGCCAATGGTGAAAAGGAGGATTTTCATGTGCCAGTCCCTTAAATCTTTGATCGCAATTTGAGTTCCAACTTTCTTGGAACCCTCTACGCAGTACACGTGGACGTAATCTTCCACGGTTAGCCCTCCCAAAGGCTTACCGTGCAAGTATATTGGCTCCCCCCTTCGGGAGAGTCCAGTAATAAAATATATATCTTCCACTTCGATGCGTATGGGCATCTGATCTATGATGAAGTAGTCTTCTTCCGATTCCCAATAATTCACTAGCATTTCGAGAAACCGCACATTACTCTTCATATTTGGCATTTTGAAAAACTTGAGCAATCCACAATTTCGAAGAATATTTAGTGATGCTTGGTTCTGCATGACTTCATTGTCAATAGCACTGTGTTCACGCTCTCTCCATGATATGGTCATCCTGCAAAATTTCAATAATTCGTTCATTAGCTACGCATTTTTCATTTTGGGTTGCGCATACGCGACTTTCTTTGTGCACAGTCGCGTATATACGCGACTTGGTCATTATAAACCCGCGTATGCGCAAACCCATGATTTTTAGCAAGTGATTCAATGGTGAAAATTCCTAATTTTTAACTTATGAACGGACAAAATGAATAGCAAGGATGAATTAAGAGCTTACCTGAGAAATTCGGTGGAATTTGACGGTCGGTTGCCCCTGTTTTGTCGAAAGAGGCTTTTTTTCTTTAGAGCACTTTTTCCCAAATCAACAATGTAACAAAGAACCAAATATGAGGTAATTTGTCTATTTATGCCCAAAAAGTTGAAAATTTTCGTAAAAATTTTTTATGCTTATTTTTTCAATCTATCTTAAGCTGCATAACCCGGATGCTTGGAAGTGCCCAGATTGGTATATTTTCAGGTACATTTTGACGAATTCGAGATTTTTTCTGGTTTTTTATCCATGACTGCTGGCCCGTCATGGTAGGTATATGATCTTCACTGGAATATAGGTTAGGGAATCTACTTTCCGTTGCATTTTGCATACTAGCCTCCATTCTGATCACTTGCCATAGGGTCGATCCCATCAGGTCATGAGTATTCTGGTAGAGCCTTCCTTTACATGGGCTTCCTAGTTAGTTCCTAGCTATCACTTGTTGCCCATGCTGCATTTTATGTAGGCTCGGGAGTCCTCTTTAGTCCTGCCATGACTTATGTGTTGAAGCTTCATTCTTCTTCTTCCTCACTATCATTTTTCTGGCTTTTACCCTAGAGGCTCCCTGGTGTTGTTGAGTTGTATTACTGCATTGCATATTGGCTACTTGTTTATCCTGGCCTTTAGCCGGCTTCATTTGGACTCAATGTTTAAGCCAAATTTTGACCTTGTCTATCCGTACAAGTTAACCATTGCATGCACTTGGCTATCGCGACTTAACACCCTTTTACCCATGGATGGAACATTCCTCTGAGTATCGCTTACCAGTTTCCGCCACCTTGCATTGAGCATAGGATCGTTCCAATCCCAGGAACTAGTGCATCTGTTTCTTGATACTCGTTCTATCCATTGTACTATAGCATTCTTTTATTCTTTTTCAGGCTTATTATATGAAAAAGACAAAAAGGTCAAATATAACAAAAAGAGCGGGAACGGGATGTAACTTCATAATTTGATGGCAGTACAGTGTCAGTTTGTCGCCCTTGAACAAAGCATATACACTTATATCTATTTCCTTCATTTGGGATGGTTTTAGTTTTGACCTAGGTTCAGCCTTTACTTTGTTTCACTGGTCAGTTCTCCTCTGGTTGGTTATCTCTTCCAATCATATGGAGAGTTTGTTCTGCCTCCTGCATAACAGACTTATACAGTGTCACTTTTTACTGCCATGGTCATCACGAGTCATGTTTTTTTTCAAGGGAAGTCTAACCAGAGTCGGCCATTCTGCGGTGTCTCTTGACTCATTATTCAGTCGGCCTTCCCGGTCTTGTCAGTATCTTGTTCTATCACATCAGATGTTTTGGTCCTCTGTTCGTGCTGGTTTGAGAAGGTCTCCATTGACTTCTTACTGGTGGGTTTGTCTCTTATCGACTACGACACATTGCTCTGAGAGCAAACCTAGAGCCGCACCCTGGCCCTATTTCCATCATTGATAGGTGACCTTGTGCTCAGCATTTGATCATCATTATGGGTCTTTGACTGAGTGGTTTCCCCTGTGTTTGACGTCAACATACATTATCACACTTGGGATTCGTGCAGTACCTTGATTTCCATTTGACCCTATCGGTGGATTTCTTGCCTCTGTGTCAGCTTTCATTATTGGTTGGTTCAGAGGGTTTCTTCCGTGCGCTAGCTTCATCTTGTGCATGTCGGAAACGTACTTCGGTTTTGGTTCCGTCACTCTACTTCGTCCGATTCCTTCCAAATCTTGGCTTGCGGGTTACACTCGCGCTGGACTGATGTGGGATTCCTTAATGCCTTCCTTCCAGCAGATCTTTTCCCATCGACTCCGACTCATTGCTCTGGGAATAAGGTCTAGAGTCTTTTTGTCAGTACCTTAGTGTTTGCAGTCATTAGTGGCAGCCTCTTCGCTATCGACAGTGGGGATTCATCATTGCCTCCTGATTGGTAGATTCTTTCAAGTGTTCGACTTCAACTCATTTATTCGCACTTGTTAGATTGTACTGGGGCACCTTGACACTCATTTTCGTTATTGGTGGGTTGTCTCGCGTTGGTTAACGGTATACATCATTGACCGGTAATCCAACGATTTCTCACATGGTCGACTTCAGCTCATTTATTCCCATTGTGTAGAATTGTGTCGTTGTGATCGGTGAAGACCTCGGGTTGCATCAGCATTTCTCGGTTCACTTTTGACAGTCCATTCAGTTTCTGCCAGTGATGTCGTTCACCCTTATATGTTGCAGTTTAGTACAGCAGCATCTTATATGTTGGCTCCCGAGTTGCGTGATTGTACCATGAGATCTACCCTTTATGATTTGGTACTTGGAGATTCAGTTACTTATATGATCAGACATCCAGTTGCAGCATCCTTGATCAACTTTCTATATGTGATACTTGGACATTGATTCAGACTTATATTTCCGGGCCATGCTCAGATGATTCATTGTGTACTTTCAGTTCAGCTATACTTGTATACATTTTGGATCCATTCAGTACTTTCTATATGATGTATTTTTGACTGAGCATGGGTATGCCCACCTCAGCATGAGTTGACTCTCTGTTTTCTTTCATTGGTTTTTGGCAGGCTGAAATCTGGTGAAGTCCTCTCTTTTCCTTGCGAAGTTCTTTCTATGTGCATAATACATTTCGGCCATCATGTACCCCTTCTGACCTCATATATTAGGGGGCATCTGTTATAGCATCATTTTTCACCTTCATATGATTCATGATTTCCTTTATGGCCTTGGGCACCCATTCCCACAGACTTGAACAAAATTCATAAAAAACAGTGTTAAAATTCCCATACGCGGGTATGCCCAGAATTTTCCGCGTGTATACGCGAGTCCACATGTACTTTTCCGTGTATGCCATTAAAATCATTAAAAAATATATAAAAATTCCCTATTTTCGAGCTGGGTTGATGGTTACTCTGGTAGTTCAACCACCCCAGCACGTGGCCAACTGTTTCCAACTGATTGAGACTACTTTTAGGGAGTATAAAAGCCCCTCATGTGCATGGCCTAAGGGAGAGAGAAATTTTATAGACATTATACTCTGTTGGAATCCCAATTCAAGTCTGAATTCCCGTGCCTCCTGCACTTTCCCAGATTTATACAGGAAACCCTTGTTTCCTGGAGATGTTCATCCATTTATATGCCATCTCAAGTGCACAAGTCTTGAAAGTATCTTAGTGAGGCAAGGGCGAGACGGATCCGGACGACGGTCTGTTCGAAGATCGTGGAAGGATTCAGGTGATCTCTCCACTCTTTATATCTGTACATGCTGTTCGTAATAATGAAGAACCATCTTGTTCCTGAACTTACATGTTAACATCTATTTGCATATGTGAAAAGATTGATTATTAAGCATTTATTATGGTTTTTGCAATGTTTCACATGGATTACACTAACGTTTAGGAGAAATATATGCTGTACAACTAGGTTTCCGTGCATGTTCTTTCTTGTTTTCCAGGTTAAGGAGGAAGAAGGGTTGCTGGGGGTTTGGACCCCGCGGGATCTACATCGAACGTAGGACTATAGGTGAGTTCTGCTATCGTTGTTATCTAGTTTTTAGCATTTAAGTATGGTTGTGTGTGAGTCCTTCTGAATAGCATGCCCTGATCTGTGGAGGTTTTAACCCAACAAACCTCTAGGGTGTTTTTCCTCGAAGCAATCACTGTTGATGATAATGGCTCTCAAGGTACTGCAGTTTTGCATGGTGTGAATATATGATTTGATTTCAAACACCATACAAAGGCTTTCGGTCGAAGGCCTGTGATTTCAACCTATCGCCAGAAGCGAGAAACTTGTCGTTGATGTAAGAAAGATCCAAGGTACTGAAAGGTTATTTCTAAGTCAACTTCCTAGATGATGAGCCAATGTAGACAGGAAGCAACTTGTCACAGGAGGGCATTGATGCTTTCCACATCAACGACACAAAACATGAGTATTGATTTTGGAGACAGAATGTGACTAATGAAGAATGTCAGGGATGGCGGTCATGAAATGAAGGTTTATGAGTATTGCAAAGGATGAGGAATAACTGAATGACTTCTCTTGAACACATCTGCAACACTGAATGAATTGGCAGCATTTGACCTAAAACCGAAGTGATGGATGGTATGATAGACCATAGGTATGATAAACTGTCAAGCAGATTACCCAACCCAAAAATCACAGAGTTGAAGTGAATAAGTGTCATGTTCAAGAGCGACTTGCTATCATAAAGTGTTTTATCCCTTTCCAATTTTCCCCAATCATTACTGACCAATACCTCTTTATTTTTTAACAAGATTGAGGAGGATAACATATGCTTGATGATAATTCCACCCTTTGAGGGAATCCATCGCTATTTGATGCTTTAACAAGTCTAGCGAAGATTAAACTCGATCTTGTCATGATGGAAAAGTCTGTCGCTATTTTATGATTTAATGAGTCTAAAGACAGTGAGAACTCGATCCTTTTTCATGTTTAGAGAGTTTGAAAAAGGGACTAAAAGAAAAATCCACAAGCTCATTTTCGTATAATAGTCCCTCAGATTCGAAAAAGTGTAAAATAATACCTAAGAGAGCCTCCTAGCCATGTTCGACTAGGGTTTTCCTTTTTTGTAATCATAATCTATCTTAGTATGGAAAAGGGTTAAACTTATAATGAGTATATATCATTTCAATTCCTTTAACGAGCTTGAAAGGACAAGCGCTTGACAATATTTTCATATTTTGAGAGTCTGAAAAGAGCTAAAAGAGAACTCCAGGGGGGTTTCCTTTTTTGCATTTAACAAAGCTTGAAAAAGAGATAAAAGTGTGTTTTGAATTCCTTTTTAATGTTTAATAAAGCTCGAAAAAATAGGATAAAAGTATGCTTTAATTTCCTTTTTCATGTTTAACAAAGCTCGAAAAAGAGATAAAACTATGCTTTGTGGTCAAAATTGCATTTCATGATCATGCACAACTAACTCACTGTAATCAGTTGCAAACTTGATCAAAGAAACATCAAATGGATTAACAATGCATGTTTAATATAGTAAAAATGGGTAAAAATCATATTCATTTCATTAAATATGCATAAATGAATAAAAAATACTATTAAATTAAGAAATTACCAAGTCATTTTTCCCATTTCAACTGTACCATTTGAATTTTAGTGCTCTGAGATTGTTTTACCCTCGAAATTTAGCAGTTGATTGCAACAGATTCTGTGGATCATTTCTTGTGTTGTCCGGACCAGGTAGAACATTTTACCCTTGTCTTTCTATTGGATGCATTCTTTTTCTGTTTCATGCACATTTTTTAGGTTTTTGGGGCTCCTAGGATAAATTTACAATGCCCTAGGGCCACACACCCTTGAATATCGAAAAGTGCATTGCAGAGAGGCTTGAAAGAGGCCCAGTTCCTCTGCAACACTCTATCTCTCACTTAGGGGTGTGTTGGGCACAATTCAGAAAGTTGTATCTTTGTTTCTGCCCAAACTTTCCCCAATTTTATGCATGGAATGGATCCTAACTAAGCCTATGTTGTTATTTCATACTTTGATAAGATCATAATTTTGATTACATGGCGAGAAGGAGAACATGAAGAACATGATATGGTTACCCTAAATGATCCTGGCACTGTGAGAGCCCTCAGAGACTGTGGGTTTCTCAAGTACTTCTGATTGTCAGGGATGAGGAAACACATGGAACTATTGTAGTTCTTGATCTGTTAATGGGACCTGACACTACAGGAATTTCACATTGGGGACAAAGTGCTCCAAATATTGGTTGATTACATTTACTTTCTGACAAGTTTGTCAAGATGTGGTGCCCCCATTTCCCTCGCGGGTTCCATCCGTGGAGGCAAAACAGTGAAGGATTACATCCGACATTTTTGTCGACCAGGAACTGAGCCTAGCAAAGATGGAAAGATAAATATCAAATATGTGCCTAATATGACTGTGTGAACACTCCTATTCACTATCGTAAATCTAGCTGGCAGCGTGACACTACATGTCGCGAATAGATCATACATGCAGTATGCGCTTTAGTGTCTCTAGCCAACCGTGTTCAACTGGGCTGAAGTAGTACTCCTTCAGATGAAAGAACATTTGACAAGGGTAAAAAGTGGTAAGACCAGGTCAACTTTGATCACTTTTGTTTTGGAGGAAGTTCCATTGATGTAACCACAACATGTGATGCTGGGATTAGTTGGTCCTAGAGATCCACGGATGCAGCGGTGGGTCAAGCTAATGGCTAGACATGCTGGTCAATCATCGATCTCATTTTCCACTGCATTCTTCCGTTCATTCCGAAGACATAATATCTTCATTGAGGAGCATCCATATGCAGGGATGGATTTCCGCGGAGATCAAGATTTGATTTTACTAGTCGATGCTCAATGGGGTGTTATAGGTAAAATGTTGACCATGTTTTTGTTTTTTTGGGGTTTTTTACATATGTTTGTGTTTTTTTGTGTTTCCAAGACTAAACTAAAAATGTTTTATGTATGCAGATGTAGGTACCGTTCGACCAGTGGTTCATGCACAACAGGTGGGAGAAATAACAAAGAGGACTTTTGGAAGAGCAGTCCTAGAGGATTTGGATTTAGCTGAGACTCTTGTTGAGTTGCAACAACATGTGGAGGGATTGAATCTTTGGATACCGGATGTCCGGATCAAGGAGTTACATATGAGGTTGCAGTGCCATAGCATTGGTGTGCCTAGCCATTGGATGAGGTTGTTACACATGATAGCCCAAGCAGTGACCTACTATCATGAGCATCACTAGGTTTACTTAGATTATGCTATGTATGTATACATTTTGAGGTCATATGACCAATGTGTCTTGGACACAATTTTGTAAAAAACTCGATATAAATCTATTTTAATTTCAGTGTTTTTCTATGATTATGTGCAATCCTATTACATTATATGATGTGAATTGAAAATCTATCTTTACATATATTGCAAATGTCTATTTAACACATAATTCGCCAGTGAATCAACCAGAGTGTTAAAGTTTCTGGAAATATGTTGATATTGAATGTAATCAAAATTCCTTTCCAAAAGACAAAATCTAAGGAATATGCGATGAATTGCTGGATTTTGGACAGTATAGACACCAGTAAGTTGTAGTACGATAAGTTGTGAGTCCAGCATGATGATGATGCGGTGAATGCCAAGTGAAATGGCATCAGAGAGTAATTCAATAAACTCGCTATACTCAGCGATATTGTTGGTCTATCGACCGATACAAATCCCTTGGAAGCTCACTAAATCACCACTTGGAGCAAAGATGGCCCATGCTGCAGAGGATAAATTCTGCAAAAAATGCAAAGTGGATTACTAACCACATGAAAAAATCTAAAAGGAACACTACTACACTTACGCAATCAAAGCATATAATACAATGTTTACTACACAAAATCATGCATAGTAACGTTTAAGATACAACCCATTTCGAGGCTGTGATAATGGAATCACATCATAATCTACCAACTCATAGGTACCCTTAGCCAGAATGCGCTTGACAATGTAGGGGCCATGCCATAATGGTTCAAATTTCCTTGTTCCTATGTTATCAACTTCCTTATCATAAAGCAAGACTAGGTCTCCTTCTGAGAAGGTGCGAGGCTTGACATTGCGGTCATATTGCACCTTAATTCGTCTCTTATGCGCTTCCTTCGCCAACACAGCTTCATGACGCTTTTCACCTATATGGATGATATCTAAAAGATGTGCCTCTTCTTCAGAAGTGTCAGGTAGCAGGTCAATCGCGGGTTTCAATGATGGTATTTCGCATTGTATCGGTAAGATAGCTTCCAAACCATAAACCAACTAAAAGTGAGTGAATTTGGTCGCATTTCTCACCGAGGTTCGATATGCCCACAAAGTCGAGTACAAGATCAATTTCCATTTTCGTTTATGAACCCCAATCATGCATTTAAGCATACGCTTAAGAACCTTGTTGATATCTTCAACTTGTCCATTAGCTTGCAGATAATAAGGGTAGAACTATCATGTGATGGTCCTTACTTTTAAGTCAACTCATCCATCATGTGATTGCGAAAATGTTTTCCATAATTTGTGACTATATCTTGCGGTACACCAAACCGTGAAACCACATGGTTAAAAAATAACAATGCAGTTGTATGTCCCGTGTTGTTGAATGTAGGCATCGCCTCAGCCCACTTGGTAAAATAGTCAACAGCGACAATAATATACCCATGCCCCCCGACCGGGTGAGGGTTACATGTCATGAAGTCAATGCCCCATTTTGAAAATGTCCAACAACAACGACAGGATTAATTGGTGCTGGTGGCAAGTGGGTTTTATGATCAAATATTTGGCAAGCATCACAACTTATAACCGTGATAATGCAGTCACGAAATATGTTAGGCTAGAAGTAACCAGCGCGGAGAATATTCTGCGTGGTAGGATAGATAGACAAATGTCCACCGCATGCACCAGAATGGAAATCATTTAGAACTTTTTCGGCTTCCTCGTGCATGAGGCACCTACGTAAAATCGTATTGACACCACGACGATAAAGTGTATCATTGACGTTCAGCTAATATTTGGCTTGGTATTGAATACGTCGTTGTTGCGAGTGAGAGGTATTAGGCCGAAAATTTTGGGTCTAGAGATAGATGATGAAATCTCCATACCATGGGTCAGATGACTCGATCATAAACAAAGACTCGTCTGAAATTGATGCTTCCATAGTAGGATTGGTACTACTCGAAGGAAGGTCACAAATAAGCTCAGCAAACACCAAAGACTTATTTGACTTGGATTTGATGAATTCCAAATCAAACTTCTGCAAAATGATGATCCGTTTTGAATATTTTCCCCCAATCAATTGACGTGACAGAATGCATGTCATAGGGTTGCAATCCAAAATGAAAATGGTCTTTCAAAGTAGGATATAATGGCGAAATATTTGTACAACTTGAACGGTTGCGAAAGAGAGTTTCTCAATATATGTGTACTTAAATTTTGTATCATTGAGATTACAAATCAAATAATATACCGGATGTTCGATCCCATCTTCTTCTTGGACTAAAACCATAGCGATGGTTGTATCTTCAGCGTTGAGATACAAGAAATAGTCACTCTGATAATTTGGGGGATAGATTAATGATGCTCAGATCAGGGAATATTTAAGAACACCAAAGGAATCTTGCACAACCTCATCCCAACAGAAGGGTACCCCCATTTTCAAGAGTCAAGTAAATCCTTTAGCCATTTCAACGTAGTTAGGAATGAACCTCCTTAGAAATTTAGCCTTCCCTTGGAGTCTCGCGTAAAATTCTCCTCATTACATATCAAACAAGGGTAACGAGGTTTCTGAAAAGAACCAGATGAATCAAATGATTTTTCCTATGAGGGTGAATTTGATTTCTTCTTGTCTTTCCCCTTATTCCTATTTCCAGGTTGCTTATCAATTTTTTCTTTGTCAGATGACATGGCATGGATTTCAGAAGAAGACACAAGATCAGATGCAGTAGGTTTTTTATTTGAAACAACAAGTGTGGGACCAGATAGTCGACTTACAATTGGAGCGCTAGCAGAACCAATCACACCATCGTCGGCATGAAAGTCCTAACTAGATGGAGCACGAGGAACAATAAAATTTGGTCGCGACGTATTCGGAATCTTTTGATAGAGCGTGCCAGACTTAGTGTAAATCAAATCCAGATACTCGGCACAAGAAATGACTTGCTCTTCAATGACAACACCGCCTTTGGCCACATCCTCTGTGATAGATGGCAACAAGGACTTAATAAACCACTCAGCTAAAAGTTGATTAGGAGCAAATGTTTAACCATTCGACGACGACGACGACGACGCCACTCATTTATATGATTCGATATATGAGTAGAAATGGTTTGTTTAATGCTGGTCAAAAGTTTCGTTCCAGTTTCATATATGATGGGTAGCTGGAAGTGGGTTAGAAAAGTAGTGGCTAAAGTTGTAAAGTTATCAAACGAAGTTCGTGGTAATTCAATGTACCACTTCACAGCCAGACCAATAAGTGTTTGCTGGAAAAGATGCAATCTAACATAATAATCATTTAAGGAGTTTGATGAACACCATAAATGATAATTCATGACATGCGTAGAGGGGTCTTCTCCAGAATTTACATTGAATTTTGGAATGTCCGATGGTAATTTATGTGGAATCATCGACCACCAAGGTAAATAATGAATGGGATCATTGGTAAGACGATTTAAATCCGGTAACTCTAACGTTGCAACAAATGGGAACTATCGATTAAGGTTAGGTTGAGCGTAACCAGGATAAGATGGAATCGCTTGAGTAGTAGGCCTTTACATACCAAAAAATGGATTATGTTGTTGGTAACCTAGATAGGGGTAGGTTTTATGACTAGGTCTTGGATAATCCTGATACTGTGGGAATGATTGTTGTGGTTGCCATGGTATCTAATAAAATGGTTGCCCACTAGGATAATTAGGACCTGGTTGTGAATAGACATGGCCAGTAGAATCCTGTGACAAAGGTAAACTAGCCTGCGATTGGGAAATTCCTGATACAGATGGTTGTTGAATACCATCCTGGGAAGACGGAGTCTGTAGAATCAAAACTTCAGGGTTAGGGGTGGAAGGGCCCGCTTGAGTAGATTGACCAACAACCATAGAAGAAATGACAGGCATAGTAGGCAGAGATGCAATAAGTTGAATTGGTTGATATTGATACACAATCGTTTGTGGTTGAACATGCAAAGTAGGTTGCCATTGGCAAACAGGAATTCCAGCATATGATGGACCTAAATACGATGGAGTATTGCCATATGGACCGAACATCTATGGCCCCCCAATGTATGGAGTATAGGGATATTTCACATACTGGCTTTCATATGATGGGTATCCAGCAGATACTGGATAAGATGGACGATAATTGGATGGACGAACCTGATATTGAGGGTTAGGCCATTCAATACTCGTAATAAAGGAACCAGATATAATTCCAGACGATGACATGGGTGAAGTCCATGGATTAGAGGAGAAACCAGAGTAGGTTCCATTTACAGCCTGGTAACCCAATGGGGCGGACGAACCACCATAAAGATGTTCTTCAGGTGTCGTCGAAAAAATAGAAGATGAAGCAACAATAGATGTTGTCGTAGCTATAATAGATGGTATATTCTGGGATGTTGTCTCTTCCATGGTTAAATAACCCAACAAATACTCTAATGAATATACGGGAACTTGAGAGTGAAAAGGATAAACGGAAGTAGAGTAGGTCAACCAAGGAAAAGGTTGATAAATGAAGCCCCAACCCAAAATGAGTGGGAGTCGAAGGGGTTGTCTCTTCCTGAAGTTCTTCCTCTATCGAAATCAAACCAGGTGGAAGCACTTCACAGTCAGGCCCGAGATAAATTTCAAGCGGTAAACTCTACGGTAAAGAGGAAGACTCAACAGTTACAGATGGCTAAGGATCAGACGGTTGCACCAGAACAAATTCTTATTGTTTGACTTTGGGATCAACTACTAGATTGAATTCCAGTTAAACAAGCTCGGGTTCAAGATTTACCGTTTCACTGGATTGAATTTCAGTGTCCTCGGGTAATTGTGAGATTTTTGTTTCGAAAGTAGTAGATAAAATGGGATCAGTCGAAACGAATCGAGACTCGATACTCAAATGATCTGATGCCTCTGGTATATCAAATGATGTAGCGCCAAGAGTTCCATAGGTACCGGAATCGATAGGGCGAGCGTGCCTTCGTCTACTAGGAGTAGCTTCTCGCGGTAATGGAGGTTTATTCGTTGTCCTACGCGAATGACGGGGAATGGTTTGATCTTCTTCCACAATTTCTGATTTGTTTTATACAAAAAAAAATAAACAAAAAGAGGGTGATGCTAGGCAAAAGGTTTACCAAGCAACTGTGAACTGCAATATATTGCCTTAGTAAACCAAGGATTTATTATACGTGCAGGCAATCTCCCTTAATGTTGTGTTCAGTATATCACAGGTACAAGGTAGCTGACTCGATAACCTATGGATGGTAAGAAACCTAAATTTGTCCTCCCAAATATACGAGAAGGTACGTGGAGGCCCAATCCTTATTAGCGTTGTCTAATGTGAAACCGCACAGTGAGAGCATCCCCTTATACTTTTTGTACTAGAACACTGCCCGATATACCTGAAAGTATGTGGATGAGCTCTGATATACTTAGGTATGTGGAATGAGGTATCACCCTCAAAATATATCGCAAAAAATTAACGACAGCTGCTATGTTTAATGACACCAGGACACGTCTTCTAACCTAGAACTCTAAATCTTATCGTTAATGTTACAATGCTTCCTTAGATAAATTCAGATAAATTTTATGTTGATCTTGATTATCATTTTGTATTTCGGGTTCACCGCGAGATGTATCGAACGTTCCTAGAATGCAATTAGAATGATAAGTATTCATTTCGAATTGATTTTCGATAATGAAAAACTAGCTACAAGGAATAAAGCAATCAAATTGTATGCAATCATTAATGAGCACATCTAAATGAAAATTTTCCCTAAACTATTTCTTAAGTAGTACTCACAATCCCTATATGCAAATGCATGTTTTCCTTTTCAGTTTTCTTTAAGTTTAGATGAACAAAAAAAGAAACTAATGCACATATAATCACTCAAAACTTTCAAGAGAAACGAAGACTAAAACGACAATTCCTCTTTTCGAAAATAATGAATTCATCAAATGTAAAATTTAACTTTGGAACTATTCAACAATGATAAAGAAAACACAAAGAAAAATTGATCAAACAAATCCAAAGTGAGGCAAGAAGAGTAAAGAAAAACTGGTCTCTATAGGCAATCAATCACTCAAAACTTCAGCAAGAAAACACTCACATGAATTGGCAAACGACAAAATAGATAGATTTTGGTTGGTCACAGGGGAAACACACCCCTGAGTGGGAGACAGTGCGTTGCAGAGCACTATCCCTAAGCCAACAGTGTTATGAAGAGCACTGTGTCAAGACCAATAGTGTGTTGGTGCCAAAGGACTCTCTGAAAGAGCAAGAGAACACACTAATTTTGCTAAGACACATTCAAATGATTGAAAATAAGCAGGTAAAGTCTACTAGATGTTGATGGACAAGGACAAAACTGCCAGGGATGATCAATCGTTCCCCAGTATGGTCGCCAATTTGTTTCATGGAAATACAAACCTAAAGATAAGTATGATTTCCCTAAGTGTGGTGGTTCACTTAGAACAACATAAATAAAGATATATGACCTTTTCCTTAAAATGAATAGATAAAGGGAGGAAAACCTACTTGTAATCTGTTCGCTTGTCCTTGCCTCCCTTCGTTGCTTTCGTTGCTCTCAATCCAACTTAACTCGCTTGATTAATACTTTCCATGGAAAACATAAGACAAAAAACAACATAAAGGCAATACGATCTATTCAAGTTAAACAAATTGAATTGATTAAATTCATAAATACACATATAACATCATTGACACGTGCATTAGGAAAGGAACAAATATCTTTATTATGAAGTAGAAGGAAGAGTACAACCAGTTGATCGATTCACTGTTAGTCTTCTAGCTTGAGTCCCATCATAATCACATCCAACATCAACAATCTAGCATCATCACAGTACATGCACAATACCTCCAAGAGTTGATATCTCACCAGCATAACTCTACTTAAAACAAATTCTTGATCTCTTGTGCACTATGTGCAGTGCTCTATTTATAAGTAGATGAAGGTATTTTGACATAAATGAATCATTGAACGGCTTTATAAAAATGGATGAAGAGGTTTCCTTATTCATGGGAATAGGAGGATAAGAGGTTTAATGAATTCACGGGTTCCAAATTTGAGGCTATCAGATGAGGTGAAAGTTGGAACAACTTCTAGAAGTCACTAGAGGTTGGGAAGATTCCTGGAATCCAATGAATAATTCACTCCCAGTTGACCAACGCACCTTAAAGTGGGCCTAGATCCTCTGAAAAGCAGCCTTGCATGGGAGTAGATGCTTTGCAAAGCAGTTACAACTGTCTAGGGGTGCGTTGATGGCTCAATGGGGCACCTCAACTAGCATCTAAGTAGTGAAAATTTCATGAAGGAAGACCATCAATGTGATGACTTGTTGCTACATGCCCTAAACAATTCATCACATGCCCTAAATCCCATCTATGTTTTGGGATGACGCCAAATCGACCTGTAATAGGTTGAAGTACCAAGCCATTTGCAAGAGTAGGCATGTCAAGGAACTAAAGTGGTTGTCATGAATATTTTTCCAAGTAGAATCAGGTCGTTATAACTTGGAAAGGTGAAGAAGATTAAACTCTCATCAAATGAACAACTTTTGTGGGTCCAAAAGCCTTTCAGTGGGAAGGAGTGATCAAAAACTGAATTGGGGGAAAAAATTTGCTAAAAATTCAAAGTTCTCGGAATGGAGTGGAACCTGAATGACCAGATAGGTCTCGTCTTCCTGATTCTGACGCACTTCATTTCATCTAAAACCGACTTCGTATGTGAAAGTTAGAGCTTGCTGTTTGTTTTTACAAATAGCTAAAATTTGTGTAGAATTGACAGGATGATGACTGGGCAGCCTAGTCAGCAAAAATAATATTCCAAGGAATATTCCTTGGAATATTCGTGGAATATTCCTCCATTTGGTCCTATGATTTGTTGACAAGTGTCATTTCGAGATTGGTTGATGAGGTTGGTGATTTGTTGCAATTTGATTGAATGTTGGTTGGACCAATCGGGTGACGACACATGGCTAGCCCAGAGGCCACCACGTGCCCCCCCGAAGGTCAAAATGTATTGTTAAGTTTGCTAGTCAAAATTTTATGGAGGTTCAGGGGTTCGACCCCGTGACCTCCCCCACAACACACGCAACATTTACCGCCTTTGCTACACAATAGATCTTAACATATGTCAGATCTCGCAAATATTTCAAATAATGTTTGAATGGTGGTGAGGGAAAGAGGGACCAACCCCCCATAGGACCAACAGCCCAAACCACTGGCGGAGCTTCGACCTTAATACAGAGGATTAACACTAAACCCCGATTACTTAACCTTTAAACCTGTTTATTAGCGTTAATCCAAACTTTAATTTCAGATTAATTAATGTGCAGTTAGTGCTTAAGCGCACTTAACTAGCACTTAATCCTCACTTAACAGTTATTTGGCAGAGTTTCTCCATTTTAGGCAGAACTGCCTGTTAGGGGCACAACTAACTAAATTAGCGGAGTAGTTAGTGGGGTTTACTGAAAGAGGCATAATTTTTGCCCAGAGAGTCAGAATTCGACTCAAGAAGAACCAAAATAGGTGTATTGGGGGTGTCCCAGAGCCATTGGAGTAGGTTTGAGAGCCATCTGAGCTAAGGAAATGATTGTATTCAAATTTTTAATCAGTTAATCAAAGAGGGCCAAGCCATTGAAGCTGGTCCAAGGAGACGTAGCCCAGGAGGGGTGAAATCCTTCATCACTACTATGTAATGTTATTGTTGTGTATTATATCCTCTACAATTTACTTCTTTTTTATGTGTTTTTAAAGCTAATTTACTTCATGAATTGCTCATAAAAGACACAAAAATTTGACACATAAACCCTCTCATAAACTTGCTATTTAACACAATCCTTAAAGCACTTTTTTTTTATACTGATGAGGAAGCTAGCGCAAAAAAACTAGTTTGTCCTATTCAGATCAAGTTTTAACAAACCCAAATCATTAGCATTGTAAATAAAATAAGTGTAAACCTATAAATCGACCTCATACATGAACATGCCAAATTTTGTCATTTGGAACCATAACATAATTTCACTCAAGGATACTAGACAAGGTCTGAAGAGAGGATTTGGTTACTGCTATTGTGCATTAACAATGAATGATATAACTAAGACGAGTAACAGAGAAAAGTAGAGTTTTGGCCACAAACCCAAATGGAAACAATGACAAACGAATTGTCAGAAGAGAGGTTATTACGACCAAAACATGACCCTAATAATGTATGTCGTTGATCAATCCAAAGTTCATCACAACCATTGATTCAAAAGTTCTCCTTTTTACATGTTGCTCCATGTGAAGGTAGGTGGAACTACATTCGTGGCTTAACGAAATCATTCCACGAATATAAGGGAGGCCACGTCATCAATTCCTTTTACTGCCACCTCAAACATAGAACAAGGTTAAATATATATGTGGTCATAAAAATTAAACCAACTATTTAATATACAACATACACAGAATTAAACATAAGTTGTGATAGTCTATAGATATGTTTATATATGTTGTTGGTAGGGCATTTGTAAGGTGATTAACAAAGTTCCTCAAATGTGGGGTTTGACCTGAATATTTGAAAGTATATAAACCGTGTTTATGGACACGTTTAATATGCAATTACCCACAAGTCTAGGAAGATAGTAGTAACATCTTTTAAAAATTGAACCTTAGTATAAAATGTAAAAGTGAAGGGTTACGAACCCATAGTGTCTTGTTAAGAACACAATTTTTTTATATATAAACCAATGTGGGAAGATTCTTGATATATATATATATATAGGATTGGTCTTTATAATAATTCTAATAAGGAGTTTAAGAAATATCTAAATCTAATTAAAAACATTTACATCCATAATAAAAAAAATAGATTAAGGTGGATTACAAGGCTCTATAATGATTTTGATAATAAGAGTAATTTAGAATGTCACTTTTCCATTTATTAATTAAAAAGAATAATGGCAAGGGATATGAGTAAATAACAAGTGAAATAGAATGAGGGAAACCTTGTGTTTAAAATATAATATTTGACTTGCAACTGTATACTTAAAAGAATAGTGGATTGATCAACACTATGGAAATTTATTAAAGTATAGGAAAAGAGGATATTCTGAGAGTATGGTACATAAATTTAAAAAAATAGATGTGTTTTAGATAGGTTTGTTACAAAGGGAGTAGGGAGAAGTAACCCTTCCTCAATTATTGTATTCTTATGGAAGGGGGGCATATAGAAGGGTTAGTTGACCATTCCTCAGGAAAGTATTCAAATTGTTGGGTATCCAATGGAAGGGCCAACTTACCATTCCTTAAGAAATGTTTTGGATTAAGTTGGATCCTAGGGAAGGGTCAATTGACCTTTCATCAAACAAAATATTGTCATGGAGGGGGAGCATGGAGAAGCATTATATGACCCTTTTTAAAGGATGGTAATCAAAATCGATTTTTATATAATGGAAGGGTTGACTAACCATTCCTTAAGTATGGTATTAGCATCACCAAGTTTCTAATAGAAGCATTAATTAACCCTTCCTCAAACAAAGTGGTAATAAAATTAGATTTTCCAATCTTGAATATCCTAAACTTTCAAATATTCACAAACCATATTTATTCTAATTGAATATCCTAATAAGATTATAAAATCCAATCAATATGGTGAGAGTTTTGGAGATTCTACAGATAACTACATTTCAAATTCAAATGAGCAAGTTAAGAGTGGTCAAGAAAATAAGAAAGTAAATTTTTATATTTGAATCAATATTCTTCAAAACTTAAAGACTGTAACTTTTTTCAATAGTTGTAAATCATAAATACACATGTTTATTATTTTGTATGGTATGGTGATATAAGTAAGAATCCTTCAGAAATTGATAAATAAAAACAAATAAATAGATAGTTCCATGATGGAACATGTAAACAATAAATAATTCAATCAAGAATAAGAGTAAGAACAATTCGTACTAGCTCCAATGGAGCTATTTCCAATCCACCTTTATCAAATCCTTGATAGGTGTGAAACATGATGATTGTTTGTAATTCCTTCAAAATCCTTAGAAAATGTATTATTTAATATGTGAGATACACCCTTTATTTATGTGTATTCATGTAATAATGTGTTGTTGATAATAGAATGAGAAGATTTATTGTCTATTCATAAAGCTCCCAAAAGGGAAAATAAGTAATTCGAAATGGTTGACTAGACCATGATTTTAAATACAAATCAAGTTGTATTAGTCATGACCACATGCATTTGATTTCTTGGAACTACGTGTTTTCAAGTTCAAAGGTATTGTTATCACAAAATTGCACTTGATAGGCTACTAATTAGAAAATCTCATGTAACTGTTTCAAACCAATCTTTTGACTGAGGCTTAGCCTCCTCAATCTGAGAGGGATCTCTCAATGATTAATGATATTGAATAAAGATGTAAATGGCTAACTCTATTTAGGAAATAAAATGGTTATGATGAATGTAGGTTGAAAATTATATTAGCATGAAGACATTGGGCTTATGGAGTCAAAAATTTCAATGATTCAGTAAGTTTACTTGACATGGAAGTTGAGGCAGGTCAAAGTTTTTAGTAGTAGGACACACACACATGAAACATGAAAATACATAGTCAATTCACTTATAAAGGAAGTCAGAGCATCACATGGATGAATTCTGAGTAATATAAATGAAAACCACTGCAAGTGAGATACATAAAAGGTACAGATAGAATAAGTAAGCACTAAAAACTCGTACAGAATCTCAAGCTGGTCAAGTAACAAATCTCTGTATTGTTGAAATAGTCAATTTACAATCAGCTGCAATTTTGCTAAAAGTCTCCAACCATTGAAAAATTCGCCTCAATGGCCTTTAATAGAGTTGTTACATCATGAGATGATCTGCCTCTAGGCTAGATACATCGAATTTTTTCCTACTGACACCTTGCATAACCATAAAACATTAAGTTTATGACAAACATACACCTATCCTACTTGACAGTCCTATTTCAAATAACACTCAAACTACTCATTATTATCTTTAACAACCTTATATACTAAAAGAAATTACATCTTTGACAAGTATGATGTCACATGGTCGAATTTATATGATGGAATTCATTACTTTATGACCACTTAACTGACCTCCTCAAAACTAGGAAACAAGACCCTGTTTTTTAGGCAAATGGTCTTCTTCTTCTTTGAATATTTTGGCTGTCATTTAATCTTCAATTTGTGGTCCTTGAGTGTTGAATATTTTCTTAACATGGTATTTAACTCTTCCATAACCTCCGGATGTCCAAAAACTGCTCCAAAACCTGCTAAAAAGGCTAAAATATAGTGCGCTACGAAAGTAAGGCAGTTTCGTAGCGCACTTTCGTAGCGCTGTAAAACATGCCTTTAACCTCAAAATTTTTGACTCTTTCCTTTTGCATAAGGATCATCATAATCAAACACATTCCTCATACCAATTTCATCTCTTAATAACCTCCAAAACTGGTCAAAAAGTCAAAAAAAGCATCTACAGTAGTTTCGTAGCGCTTTGCTGCCCTTCAAGCCTAAAGGTGCTACGAAACCGCTGAAAAGTGTTGAAAATGCAGTTTTTTGCATAATTTTGGAAAATGAAACCTGTAAGTGCCAAAAACTTGTAACTAACATGTCCTCATCCTCCATGAACCATAAACCAACTCACCTTATGCTCCTTGAGGCATTTCTTCCTCATTTACAATTGGTTGGGTTATTGGTTCTTCAATCATTGTCATTTTAAGCCCTTTTTTCTCTAATTCTTCATGAATCAGTTCAAGTTGCTCTTGAAGGTCCTTGAACTGGTCTTTAAGTATTCTATTGGTGGCTTTCAAATGAGTGTTCACCTTTCTCACATTCTTGGCTTCTATCCTTGCTGGAATTTTCCACTTGATAAGTTGTTGTGTATTGTCTAAAGTTTTAGAAACAGTGTCAACATGTTCTTGCAAAACTGCCTTCATCTTTTCAAATTGATTTTTCTCAACAATGTGTTTCCTAGCTTCCTTTTTCATGACAACATTTCCTGATTGGCCAATTTTAATTTCTCTTCAAGGAGCTGCAACTCTGTTTTTTCTATCACCTTCTCTTTTCCATTTTTTGATTTGCTGACTGTATCCTTTACTGTGGGTGATGTGAGTTCAATAATATCTTGATGTAGTCGAGCTGTCTCAGTAGGTATTTGAACTTCTTTGTTGCTTTATATTAATTTCCTAGCATGCCTTGTCATAGGCTTTCTTGCTTGGAACATGAAACCTGCCTCTACCCCCTCAAACTCTAATTTCTTTGCATATTTGGCCTTATTTAACTTATGCCCACCTTCCTCTATGAATTCAGCTTGGACAATAGGTGTTTCCTCTATGTCAATGGCATGTAAAAGATCCTCTAGATTCCCCTTAGCTTCTGTTATGTCTTCTACAACCACTGTATTCTCTTCCAAAACCACTGTTTGGATTCTGGTCATCCTTTTGGTCCCTTGTTTATTAACAATTTGTTTCTGTTTTGCAGGTTTGACCACCTTTGATTTCTGTTTTGCAGGTGGGACATTTGGTGTGTCAAGACTCTGAATTTTCTCTGGCTCCTTCATAGTTTTCTTACTTGGTTTTTCTCTTGGAGTTTCATTTGGTTTTGCAACCAATGGTTGGCTATGTTCTGCTGCTAGTGGTGATGGAATTTTCTTAGGTTTAGGGGTTTTTGAAGGAGGTAGAGCATCCAACTCAAAACCACTGACAAACAAGAGTGAGGACCAATCTCTGCCTAACCTTTGAAGTTCATATAAATCCAATAATTTCATCAAGTCATGACGAAATAATGATGTCTCACTCCCCTCAGACTTTGCTTGGACCTTATCTACCATCTTTGATAGAATTCTATGCAGATAGAAAGGTAAGTCAAGGGAAATCTTACCAGTAAAGTGCAGAAGTAATTTGAAATGGTATGAGTAGACTTTGTGATATCTATCTTCACAGGTAAAGTACTTTTTGATGATGAGCAGCAATTTTGAATATTTTTCTTTAATGCAGCTTCTTGGAACAACATTGGTGAGGTCCATCTCAGTGTGTTCAGGATTCATGAACTCTTTTCACTGCTCCATGTTAAACTTGAAACCTTTGAACTAGGTTTCTTGACCTCTTGGAATCTCCGTAGCGGCAGCAATAACCTCTGGTGTGATGGAAAAATTTAGCACTCCAACTTTAGCGTTTGTTCCACTGAAATTAAAAGCAAACTCCTTCGATACCTGTGTATGATAGCCCTGCAATTTCTCACAAAACTGTAGGCAACCTGCATTTCTGAAGGCTTCCATTACTGCCGGATATTCATTGATCACTTTCATGTCTTCAGGTTCATATCTTAGACATTGTCCACCCTTGTGTATTTTTCTTTTCTCTTCCATAGTTTCTCAAAGAATTGCTTAGCCTCGCTTGATGATGTTCGGCCTCACTTGATGAATTTGCAGGCTCGCTTGATAATGTTCAAAGTAAACCTTTGAAGAAACCAGCCACAAGTTTGTCTTAGTACAATAACTCTCCAAAGGTCAGATATTACGCAAGGAGGAATGAGAAATGAAAATGACTAAATTAGGAATGGATTTGAAGTTTAAATGTCTTCTCATGACTCAATGATGACATATACATTACCTAAACTGACCATGATGACTGCAAACCTGAGTATGTACATTGATTTCGTCGCTCCATGTTTCGAAAATTTTAATATGAAGATGTCTCACAATATACTCAAATATGAGAAAAAATTGATACTTAGACTTTAGTAGTGTCTTATTAAAGTAAATACGACTTATGATGTCAAAACATTTCATGTTTCTTTCCAGATTGAAAAAATATGTAATAGATTTCAAAAATCATATAATTATTAAAATAATTATTTACATTAATTATATATTTTGTTCTGAATGTATTATTTTTTAGTTTAAACGTTTATATATGTTGTTGGTTTGTTTTTATTTTTTTTTGTATTTGATATTTCTTTCATTTACCTAAGTACCACACTCTCTAGCCCATAGGCAAGGGTAATATATTCTTTAGGGCTCAAGGAATCCTTTACAACAATATACTTAATATGAGATCAACATGTCACTTGTGGGAATTGAACCAAGATGAGGAGGATAACAATCATTCCTCCTAACAACCCAAACAAACCCAATTGACATATATTGATCATCTCCAACAATATTTTATTTTAATTACATATGCATGACAAATAAACACTTTAATTCAATGATTTATATATTCTCGTGGTATCTATACTTCTAATTATAATTTGTCTATGTAATTGTAACAACAACTCAAAATAAAAGACTAACCCACAAGAAACCTAATTTTGTTTATGGCTATTATCATTATTTACTCCTAGCAATATCAACACTACATGAAAGCACTTTGATAAAGATTTATAGTTTTCTTATTTAGAATGCACTCAAGGAAAAATATTTACAAATAAATTTGAATAGTGAAAGGATGAAAAGTTTTTATTTATTTTGGATCACTAACAATGTATACACACATTTGCTATATAGGTACATACATTTATCATTTGCTAATATATGCATATATTGATTGAGTATGACATATTTACAATAAATTATTAAAAATACACATCTATACAATATAAATATATAAAAATTAAACATATAGTTAAACATATCATTTATAGATGAAGGTCAATTCTATTCAAAATACAATAGGATTGAAAATTCTGTAAAAATGCTAGTAAGTTGGACATTTGATAATTCAAATGAAAGAGATAAAAATATAAAACAATGTTGTGTTCATTATTCAATCACTTAGAGCCTCATCCAAACATTATTAGTTTGTTAACATCATTTAAATTCAGAAGAAAATAGAAGGAATAATTGATTTATATTATAATCAAGTTGAACATTTAATGGTTCATAAAAAAATGATATAAAAAAGAATTATGTATGTTGATGTAATAATTAGTTATTGATAATAATAATAAATAATAATATAACACGGGGCATTGGTGATCCATGATCTTCCTATCTCTCAACTGCAGAGGTTTGGCCAGTCCTGACAAAAAACTAGCCCTTAAGAGACTATTAGCCCTTGTTCGTGTGGACGCACAACTCCTTCAGGGAACATTGGGTGAAGGAATTTACATTGCCAATTTACTATCCTCATTTCTCCCTGACTGGACTTTTCAGACCCTAGATGCTAGGGGGAGATATGTAGGTTGTGCTATGGGGTTCAACAATAGAAGCATGCAGGTCAACAATTGGTGGGGCAAAAAAGGTATTCTGGGAGCTGACATATCTATTCGCGGCTCTGATAAGACCATTTGTTTGATCAATGTTTATGGCCCCTACCAAAACAGAGAGGATTTCTGGGATAAGTGGATGAAATGCTCCATTATGAAGAGAGACCACATTATATTGGGCAGGGATATTAACTTCTCCATTGGCCTGGTCGAATCCTGGGGTCCTTGTGCTATCCCTGACCCAAAATCTACTTTTTTTGAACGAATGATTGATGAAGTTGAGCTTTTGGATATTGATATGCCAAAGAAGCTTCCCACTTGGAGGCTCAGGAGAACTGGGGAGGCTTCATTGGCTAGAAGATTATACCGTTTCCTAATCAAGGCCAACCTAGTTGATAGATTTGAAAAAGCCAAGCAATCGGTGGGGGTGGGTAGCTCCTCAGACCATTCCCCCATATATCTTGAGTTATAGATGGGAGACCAAAAGCCATGCACCCCTTTGAAATTGAATTCTAGTTGGATGGAGGAGCCTAAGTTCGATTGTTTGGTCAAGAATGATTGGATTCACTGTGATCAAAGGCCAGATATGGAGCCGGCTCGGGTACCCTTCAACAATTTGTCTAATCTTAAGTCCCTCACCATTATATGGGCCAAAAGGAAGAGAAAACTGGGTGAGGAGACTTTAATGAATATTGAGTTTGAACTTGGGAATATGACGGGTCCGGACGGGCTCAGATTCTTGTCCTCGGATACAAAGTAGTACCCATGTTGCATACTTTCGATGGACCCTACTACACGAAAAACTATGAAACACATGAACACTATTGCAATCACGATTTTTCATGTATTTCACATTTTTTGTGCAGTAGGGTCCATTGAAAGCATGCAACATGGGTACTCCTTGGATACAAAATTAAATTTTGTATCCAACAAATGCTCCCGCTCAAAATTTGAGTAAAATTATAGGGAGATAAGTTGAAAACACGAGTTGAAAAAGTGGTTTTTTCTTTTTTTTCCCCTCAAAAAATTGATGAGGTAAGCTAATCTTATATTATTATTTACACTATTATTTTACAATATTTCTTAGTAGACCCCTTTTAGACCCCAAAATTTCTCTAATGTGAAAATTTTAATATGAAGATGTCTCACAATATACTCAAATATGAGAAAAAAATTGATTCTTAGACTTTAGTAGTGCCTTATTAAAGTAAATATGACTTATGATGTCAAAACATTTATTGTTTCTTTCCAGATTGAAAAAATATGTAATAGATTTCAAAAAATCATATAATTACAAAAAATTATTATTTACATTAATTATATATTTTGTTCTGAATGTATTATTTTTTAGTTTAAACGTTTATATATGTTGTTGGTTTGTTTTTATTTTTGTTTTGTATTTTATATTTCTTTCATTTACCTAACTACCACACTCTCTAGCCCATAGGCAAGGGTAATATATTCTTTAGGGCTCAAGGAATCCTTTACAACAATATACTTAATATGAGATCAACATGTCACTTGTGGGAATTGAACCTAGATGAGGAGGATAACAATCATTCCTCCTAACCACCCAAACAAACACAATAGACATATATTGATCATCTCCAACAACATTTTATTTTAATTACATATGCATGACAAATAACTACTTTAATTCAATGATTTATATGTATTCTTGTGGTATCTATACTTCTAATTATAATTTGTGAATTTATTTGTAACAACAACTCAAAATAAAAAGAACAACTCAGAAGAAACCTAATTTTGTTTATGGCTATTATCATTATTTACTCCTAGCAATATCAACACTACATGAAAGCACTTTGATAAAGATTTGTAGTTTGCTTATTTAGAATGCACTCAAGGAAAAAGATTTACAAATAAATTTGAATAGTGAAAGGATGAAAAGTTTTTATTTATTTGGGATCACTAACAATGTATACACACATTTGCTATATAGGTACATACATTTATCATTTGCTAATATATACATATATTGATTGAGTATGACATATTTGCAATAAATTGCTAAAAATACACATCTATACAATATAAATATATAGAAATTAAACATATAGTTATACATATCATTTATAGATGAAGGTCAATTCTATTCAAAATACAATAGGATTGAAAATTCTGTAAAAATGCTAGTAAGTTGGACATTTGATAATTCAAATGAAAGAGATAAAAATATAAAACAATGTTGTGTTCATTGTTCAATCACTTAGAGCCTCATCTAAACATTATTAGTTTGTTAACATCATTTAAATTCAGAATAAAATAGTAGGAATAATTGATTTATATTATAATCAAGTTGAACATTTAATGGTTCATAAAAAAATGATATAAAAAAGAATTATGTATGTTGATGTAATACATGATTATTGATAATAATTATAATAAATAATATAACACGGGGCATTGGTGATCCATGATCTGCCTATCTCTCAACTTAAGCGGTTTGGCCAGTGCTGACAAAAAACTATCCCTTAAGAGACTATTAGCCCCTGTTCATGTGGATGCACTACTCCTTCAGCAAACGTTGGGTGAAGGAATTTACATTGCCAATTTACTATCGTCATTTCTCCATGACTGGAATTTTCTGACCCTAGATGCTAGTTGGAGATCTGGAGGTTGTGCTATGGGGTTCAACAATAGAACCATGCAGGTCAACAATTGGTGGGGCAAAAAAGGTATTCTAGGAGCTAACATATCTATTCGCAGCTCTGATCATACCATTTGTTTGATCAATGTTTATGGCCCCTGCCAAAACAAAGAGGATTTCTAGGATAAGGGGACGACATGCTCCATTATGAAGAGAGACCACATTATATTGGGCAGGGATATTAACTTCTCCATTATGTTTGATATGCCAAAGAAGCTTCCAAATTGATTATAATTTATTTATATTATAATCAAGTTGAACATTTAATGGCTCATAAAAAAATGATATAAAAAAGAATTATGTATGTTGATGTAATAATTGATTATTGATAATAATAATAATAAATAATATAACACGGGGCATTGGTGATCCATGATCTTCCTATCTCTCAATTGCAGCGGGTTGGCCAGTCCTGACAAAAAACTATCCCTTAAGAGACTATTAGCCCTTGTTTGTGTGGACGCACTACTGCTTCAGGAAACGCTGGGTGAAGGAATTTACATTTCCAATTTACTATCCTCATTTCTCCTTGACTGGACTTTTCAGACCCTAGATGCTAGTGGGAGATCTGGAGGTTGTGCTATGGGGTTCAACAATAGAACCATGCAGGTCAACAATTGGTGGGGCAAAAAACGTATTCTGGGAGCTAACATGTCTATTCACGGCTTTGATCAGACCATTTGTTTGATCAATGTTTATGGCCCCCGCCAAACAGAGAGGATTTCTAGGATAAGCGGATGAAATGCTCCATTATGAAGAGATACCACATTATATTAGGTATGAATATTATCTTCTCCATTGGCCTGGTCGAATCCTGGGGGCCTTGTGCTATCCCTGACCCAAAATCTGGTTTTTTTGAACGAATGATTGATGAAGCTGAGCTTTTGGATCTTGATATGCCAAAGAAGCTTCCCAGTTGGAGGAGCAGGAGAATTGGGGAGGCTTCATTTTCTAGAAGATTATACCATTTCCTGATCAAGGCCAACCTGGTTGATAGATTGGAAAAAGCCAGATAATGGGTGGGGGTGGGTTGCTCCTCAGACCATTCTCCCATATATATTGAGTTACAAATGGGAGACCAAAAGCCATACACCCCTTTAAATTTGAATTCTAGTTGGTTGGAGGAGCCTGAGTTCCATTGTGGTCAAGAATGATTGGATTCATTGTGATCAAAGGCCAGATATGGAGGCGGCTCAGGTACTCTTCAACAATTTGTCTAATCTTAAGTCCCTCACCATTAGATGGGCCAAAAGGAAGAGCAAACTAGGCAAGGAGACTTTAATGAATATTGAGTCTGAACTTGGGAATATGACGGGTCTGGACGGGCTCAGATTCTTGTCCTCAGATACCAAGGAGTACCCATGTTGCATACTTTCGATGAACCCTACTACACGAAAAACTATGAAACACATGAACACTATTGCAATCAAAATTTTTCATGTATTTCACATTTTTTGTGTAGTAGGTTCCATTGAAATCATGCAACATGGGTACTCCTTGGATACAAAATTAAATTTTGTATCCAACAAATGCTCCCGCTCAAAATTTGATTAAAATTATAGGAAGATAAGTTGAAAACATGAGTTGAAAAAGTGGTTTTTTTTTTGCCCCTCCAAAACTTGATGAGGTAATCTAATCTTATTTTATTATTTACACTATTATTTTATAATATTTCTTAGTAGACCCATTTTAGACCTCAAAATTTCTCTAATGTGAAAATTTTAATATGAAGATGTCTCACAATATACTCAAATATGAGAAAAAATTGATACTTAGACTTTAGTAGTGTCTTATTAAAGTAAATACGACTTATGATGTCAAAACATTTCTTGTTTCTTTCCAGATTGAAAAAATATATAATAGATTTCAAAAATCATATAATTATAAAAAAGTATTATTTACATTAATTATATATTTTGTTCTGAATGCATTATTTTTTAGTTTAAACGTTTATATATGTCGTTGGTTTGTTTTTATTTTTGTTTTGTATTTGATATTTCTTTCATTTACCTAACTACCACACTCTCTAGCCCATAGGCAAGGGTAATATATTCTTTAGGGCTCAAGGAATCCTTTACAAATATATAGTTAATATGAGATCAACATGTCACTTGTGGGAATTGAACCTAGATGAGGAGGATAACAATCATTCCTCCTAACCACCCAAACAAACACAATTGACATATATTGATCATCTCCAAAAACATTTTATTTTAATTACATATGTAGGACAAATAACTACATTAATTCAATGATTTATATGTATTCTCGTGGTATCTATTCTTCTAATTATAATTTGGGTATGTAATTGTAACAACAACTCAAAATAAAAATACCAACCCACAAGAAACCTTATTTTGTTTATGGCTATTATCATTATTTACTCCTAGCAATATCAACACTACATGAAAGCACTTTGATAAAGATTTGTAGTTTGCTTATTTAGAATGCACTCAAGGAAAAAGATTTACAAATAAATTTGAATAGTGAAAGGATGAAAAGTTTTTATTTATTTGGGATCACTAACAATGTATACACACATTTGCTATATCGGTACATACATTTATCATTTGCTAATATATGCATATATTGATTGAGTATGACATATTTACAAAAAATTACTAAAAATATACATCTATTCAATATAAATACATAAAAATTAAACATATAGTTAAACATATCATTTATAGATGAAGGTCAATTCTATTCAAAATACAATAGGATTGAAAATTATGTAAAAATGCTAGTAAGTTGGACATTTGATAATTCAAATGAAAGTGATAAAAATATAAAACAATGTTGTGTTCATTGTTCAATCACTTAGAGCCTCATCCAAACATTATTACTTTGTTAACATCATGTATATTCAGAAGAAAATAGTAGGAATAATTGATTTATATTATAATCAAGTTGAACATTTAATGGTTCATAAAAAAATGATATAAAAAAGAATTATGTATGTTGATGTAATAATTGGTTATTGATAATAATAATAATAATAAAATAATATAACACGGGGCATTGGTGATCCATGATCTTCTCATCTCTCAACTGCAGAGGTTTGGCCAGTCTTGACAAAAAACTAGCCCTTAAGAGACTATTAGCCCTTGTTCGTGTGGACGCACTACTCCTTCAAGAAACGTTGGGTGAAGGAATTTACATTGCCAATTTACTATCCTCATTTCTCCCTTACTGGACTTTTAAGACCCTAGATGCTAGGGGGAGATCTAGAGGTTGTTCTATGGGGTTCAGCAATAGAACCATGCAGGTCAACAATTGGTGGGGCAGAAAAGGTATTCTGGGAGCTAACATATCTATTCGCGGCTCTGATCAAACCATTTGTTTGATCAATGTTTATGGCCCCTACCAAAACAGAGAGGATTTCTAAGATAAGTGGATGAAATGCTCCATTATGAAGAGAGACCACATTATATTGGGCAGGGATATTAACTTCTCCATTGGCCTGGCCGAATCCTGGGGGCCTTGTGCTATCCCTGAACCAAAATCTTTTTTTTTTTAATGAATGATTGATGAAGCTGAGCTTTTAGATCTTGATATGCCAAAGAAGCTTCCCACTTGGAGGAGCAGGAGAACTGGGGAGGCTTCATTGGCTAGAAGATTATACCGTTTCCTGATCGAGGCCAACCTGGTTGATAGATTTGAAAAAGCCAGGCAATGGGTGGGGGTGGGTTGCTTCTCGAACCATTCACCCATATATATTGAGTTACAGATGGGAGACCAAAAGCCATGAACCCCTTTAAAATTGAATTCTAGTTGGCTGGAGGAGCCTAAGTTCCATTGTTTAGTCAAGAATGATTGGATTCACTATGATCAAAGGTCAGATATGGAGTCGGCTCGGGTACTCTTCAACAATTTTTCTAATCTTAAGTCCCTCACCATAGATGGGCCAAAAGGAAGAGAAAACTGGGTTAGGAGACTTTAATGAATATTGAGTCTGAACTTGGGAATATGACGGGTCCAGACAGGCTCATATTCTTGTCCTTGGATACCAAGGAGTACCCATGTTGCATACTTTCGATGGACCCTACTACACGAAAAACTATGAAACACATGAAAACTATTGCAATCACGATTTTTCATGTATTTCACATTTTTTTTGTAGTAGGGTCCATTGAAAGCATGCAACATGGGTACTCCTTGGATACAAAATTAAATTTTGTATCCAACAAATTCTCCCGCTCAAAATTTGAGTAAAATTATAGGGAGATAAGTTGAAAACATGAGTTGAAAAAGTGGTTTTTTCTTTTTTTTCCCCCTCCAAAAGTTGATGAGGTAATCTAATCTTATTTTATTATTTACAGTATTATTTTATAATATTTCTTAGTAGACCCATTTTAGACCTCAAAATTTCTATAATGTGAAAATTTTAATATGAATATGTCTCACAATCTACTCAAATATGAGAAAAAATTGATACTTAGACTTTAGTAGTTTCTTATTAAAGTAAATACGACTTATGATGTCAAAAAATTTCTTGTTTCTTTCCAGATTGAAAAAATATGTAGTAGATTTCAAAAATCATATAATTATAAAAAAGTATTGTTTACATTAATTATATATTTTGTTTTGAATGTATTATTTTTTAGTTTAAATGTTTATATGTGTTGTTGGTTTGTTTTTATTTTTGTTCTGTATTTGATATTTCTTTCATTTACCTAAGTACCACACTCTCTAGCCCATAGGCAAGGGTAATATATTCTTTAGGGCTCAAGGAATCCTTTAAAAAAATATACTTAATATGAGATCAACATGTCACTTGTGGGAATTGAACCTAGATGAGGAGGATAACAATCATTCCTCCTAACCACCCAAACAAACCGAATTGACATATATTGATCATCTCCAACAACATTTTATTTTAATTACACATGCATGACAAATAACTACTTTAATTCAATGATTTATATGTATTCTCGTGGTATCTATACTTCTAATTATAATTTGTGTATGTAATTGTAACAACAACTCAAAATAAAAAGACCAACCCACAAGAAACCTAATTTTGTTTATGGCTATTATCATTATTTACTCCTAGAAATATCAACACTACATGAAAGCACTTTGATAAAGATTTGTAGTTTGCTTATTTAGAATGCACTCAAGGAAAAAGATTTACAAATAAATTTGAATAGTGAAAGGGTGAAAAGTTTTTATTTATTTGGGATCACTAACAATGTATACACACATTTGCTATATAGGTACATACATTTATCATTTGCTAATATATGCATATATTGATTGAGTACGACATATTTACAATAAATTACTAAAAATACACATCTATACAATATAAATATATAAAAATTAAACATATAGTTAAACATTTCATTTATAGATGAAGGTCAATTCTATTCAAAATACAATAGGATTGAAAATTATGTAAAAATGCTAGTAAGTTGGACATTTGATAATTCAAATGAAAGAGATAAAAATATAAAACAATGTTGTGTTCATTATTCAATCACTTAGAGCCTCATCCAAACATTATTAGTTTGTTAACATCATTTAAATTTAGAAAAAAATAGTAGGAATAATTGATTTATATTATAATCAAGTTGAACATTCAATGGTTCATACAAAAATGATATAAAAAAGAATTATGTATGTTGATGTAATAATTGGTTATTGATAATAATAATAATAAATAATATAACACGGGGCATTGGTGATCCATGATCTGCCTATCTCTCAACTGCAGAGGTTTGGCTAGTCCTGACAAAAAACAAGCCCTTAAGAGACTATTAGCCCTTGTTCGTGTGGATGCACTACTCCTTCAGGAAACGTTGGGTGAAGAAATTTACATTGCCAATTTACTATCCTCATTTCTCCCTTACTGGACTTTTCAGACCCTAGATGCTAGGGGGAGATCTCGAGGTTGTGCTATGGGGTTCAACAATAGAACCATGCAAGTCAACAATGGGTGGGGCAAAAAAGGTGTTATGGGAGCTGACATATCTATTTGTGGCTCTAATCAGACCATTTGTTTGATCAATGTTTATGGCCCCTGCCAAAACAGAGAGGATTTCTAGGATAAGTGGATGAAATGCTCCATTATGAAGAGAGACCACATTATATTGGGCAGGGGTATTAAATTCTCCATTGTCTTGGCCAAATCCTGGGGGCCTTGTGCTATCCCTGACCCAAAATATGTTTTTTTTGAAAGAATGATTGATGAAGCTGAGCTTTTGGATCTTGATATGCCAAAGAAGCTTCCCACTTGGAGGAGCAGGAGAACTAGGGAGGCTTGATTGGCGAGAAGATTATACCGTTTCCTGATCAAGGCCAACCTGGTTGATAGATTTGAAAAAGCCAGGCAATGGGTGGGGGTGGGTGGCTCCTCGGACTATTCCCCCATATATCTTGAGTTACAGATGGGAGACCAAAAGCCATGCACCCCTTTAAAATTGAATTCTAGTTGGCTGGAGGAGCCTCAATTCCATTGTTTGGTCAAGAATGATTGGATTCACTATGATCAAAGGCTAGATATGGAGTCGGCTCGGGTACTCTTCAGCAATTTCTCTAATCTTAAGTCCCTCACCATTAGATTGTCCAAAAGGAAGAGAAATCTGGGCAATGAGACTTTAATGAATATTGAGTCTGAATTTGGGAATATGACGGTTTCGGACAGGCTCGGATTCTTGTCCTCAGATACAAAGGAGTACCCATGTTGCATACTTTCGATGGACCCTACTACACGAAAAACTATGAAACACATGAACACTATTGCAATCACGATTTTTCATGTAGTTCACATTTTTTGTGCAGTAGGGTCCATTGAAAGCATGCAACATGGGTACTCCTTGGATACAAAATTAAATTTTGCATCCAACAAATGCTCTTGCTCAAAATTTGAGTAAAATTATAGGGAGATAAGTTGAAAACACGAGTTGAAAATGTGGTTTTTTCTTTTTTTTTCCCCTCCAAAAATTGATGAGGTAATCTAATCTTATTTTATTATTTACACTATTATTTTATAATATTTCTTAGTAGACCCATTTTAGACCTCAAAATTTCTCTAATATGAAAATTTTAATATGAAGATGTCTCACAATATACTCAAATATGAGAAAAAAATGATACTTAGAATTTAGTAGTGTCTTATTAAAGTAAATACAACTTATGATGTCAAAACATTTCTTGTTTCTTTCCAGATTGAAAAAATATGTAATAGATTTAAAAAATCATATAATTATAAAAAAGCATTATTTACATTAATTATATATTTTGTTCTGAATGTATTATTTTTTAGTTTAAACGTTTATATATGTTGTTGGTTTGTTTTTATTTTTGTTTTGTATTTGATATTTCTTTCATTTACCTAAGTACAACACTCTCTAGCTCATAGGAAAGGGTAATATATTCTTTAGGGCTCAAGGAATCCTTTAAAAAAATATACTTAATATGAGATCGACATGTCACTTGTGGGAATTGAACCTAGATGAGGAGGATAAAATCATTCCTCCTAACCACCCAAACAAACCCAATTGACATATATTGATCATCTCCAACAACATTTTAATTTATTTACATATGCATGACAAATAACTAATTGAATTCAATGATTTATATGTATTCTCGTGGTATCTATACTTCTAATTATAATTTGTGTATGTAATTGTAACAACAACTCAAAATAAAAAGTCCAACCCACAAGAAACCTAATTTTGTTTATGGATATTATCATTATTTACTCCTAGCAATATCAACACTACATGAAAGCACTTTAATAAAGATTTGTAGTTTGCTTATTTAGAATGCACTCAAGGAAAAAGATTTACAAATAAATTTGAATAGTGAAAGGATGAAAAGTTATTTATTTGGGATCACTAACAATGTATACACACATTTGCTATATAGGTACATACATTTATCATTTGCTAATATATGCATATATTGATTGAGTATGACATATTTACAATAAATTACTAAAAATACACATCTATACAATATAAATATATAAAAATTAAACATATCATTTATAGATGAAGGTCAATTATGTTCAAAATACAATAGGATTGAAAATTATGTAAAAATGCTAGTAAGTTGGACATTTGATAATTCAAATGAAAGAGATAAAAATATAAAACAATGTTGTGTTCATTGTTCAATCACTTAGAGCCTCATCCAAACATTATTAGTTTGTTAACATCATTTAAATTCAAAAGAAAATGGTAGGAATAATTGATTATATTATAATCAAGTAGAACATTTAATGGTTCATAAAAAAATGATATAAAAAAGAATTATGTATGTTGATGTAATAATTGGTTATTGATAATAATAATAAAAAAAAATATAACACGGGGCATTGGTGATCCATGCTCTGCCTATTTCTCAACTGCAGAGGTTTGGCCAGTCTTGACAAAAAACTAGCCCTTAAGAGACTATTAGCCTTTGTTCGTGTGGACGCACTACTCCTTCAGGAAATGTTGGGTGAAGGAATTTACCTTGCCAATTTACTATCCTCATTTCTCCCTGACTAGACTTTTCAGACCCTAGATGCTAGGGGGAGATCTGGAGGTTGTGCTATGGGGTTCAACAATAGAAGCATGCAGGTCAACAATTGGTGGGGCAGAAAAGGTATTTTGGGAGCTGACATATCTATTCGCGGCTCTAATCAGACCATTTGTTTGATCAATGTTTATTGCCCCTACCAAAACAGAGAGGATTTCTAGGATAAGTGGATGAAATACTCCATTATGAAGAGAGACCACATTATATTGGGCAGGGATATTAACTTCTCCATTGGCCTAGCCGAATCCTGGGGGCCTTGTGCTATCCCTGACCCAAAATCTGCTTCTTTTGAACGAATGATTGATGAAGCTGAGCTTTTGGATCTTGATATGCCAAAGAAGCTTCCCACTTGGAGGAGCAAGAGAACCAGGGAGGCTTCATTGGCTAGAGGATTATATCGTTTCCTGATCAAGGCCAACCTGGTTGATATATTTGAAAAAGCCAGGCAATGGGTGGGGGTGGGTGGCTCCTCGGACCATTCCCGCATATATCTTGAGTTACAGATGGGAGACCAAAAGCCATGCACCCCTTTAAAATTGAATTCTAGTTGGTTGGAGGAGCCTAAGTTCCATTGTTTGGTCAAGAATGATTGAATTCACTGTGATCAAAGGCCAAATATGGAGCCGTCTCGGGTACACTTCAACAATTTTTCTAATCTTAAGTCCCTCACCATTAGATGGGCCAAAAGGAAGAGAAAACTGGGCGAGGAGACTTTAATGAATATTGAGTCTAAACTTGGAAATATGACGGGTCCGAACGGGCTCAGATTCTTTTCCTCGGATACCAATGATAAACTCATACTTCTAGAAATGGAGAAAACTAAACTACTTAGGAAACAGGAGGAAGAGTGGAGGCTCAAAAGTAGGGCCATTTGGCTCCAAGCTGGGGATGATAATACTAAATTTTTTCAACAATGTGCCAATGGTAAAGGATCATTAACACCATATGGGAACTTAAAGATCAGAATGGTAGGGTGGCAAAAAACCATCCACAGCTTGCAAATACGGGGATTAGACATTTCTCCAATCAATATTGGGATCCTAGGACTGCAAATATTTCGGAGATTCTTTAGATTTCCATATTGATGCACATATTTGTGGAGGAGGATGACTTGGATTATCTTAATGTGTCAGTCACCTTGGGGGAAGTGGAAGGGGTTCTGAAATGGTTTAAGAAGGACAAGAGCCCTGGGCCAGATGGTTGGCCCATTGAATCTATCTCACCTTCTTTGAATTCATGGGAAATGATCTTCTCCAAGTTATTGAAGCTAGTCGGACCTCCAACCAATTCTATGATGGTTTCAACGCTACATTCATTGCTCTCATTACCAAGACTGAAAATCCCCTATCCTTCAATGACTACCATCCTATATCCCTTTGTCACTGTATTTACAAGATTATCTCCAAGATAATTGCAAACTATATCAAACCTATAATGTCTCAGCACATAGCCAAAGAACAATTTGCCTTCCTCAATCAGAGACAAATTCATGAAGCGATTGGTACTGCACAGGAAGTCTTGCATTCCATCAAGCTCAATAGTCGCAGGAGCACCATTCTCAAAATTGATTTAGCTAAGGCATTTGATTGCGCCAATTGGAGTTACCTGCAACTCATTCTGATTCACATTGGCTTCCCCCACTCTTTCACTAATTGGATTATGTAATGTATTACTAATGCATCTTTCAACGTACTTATCAATGGTGCAGCGTCTAATTTCGTCCATGCAGGTAGAGGACTTCGGCAAGGTTTCCCACTCTCCCATTTACTCTTTTTATTAATTATGGAAGGGCTTTCAATCCTTCTGGCAAAAGCAAAAGCAGAAGGATCCATTAAATGAGTCAAATTATCTGATTTCAGTCAACTGACTAATCTGCTATTTGTGGATGATGTCCTCATTTTTCTTGATGGTACTTGCCTTGATAACAATGCTTCTTGAATATAATGAATATTTTCTGCAAAGTAGTAGGTATGGACCTGTTGACGGGAAAATATGTCCGGCCAACAGTAGGGGATCTCCCCGGTAGAAAGTCCCAATTAAACTTTGAACCGTTTGGAATAGGGATCCCATCCGGGGTGTGGGTCCGGCTACCGCTTAAATGACTTTCTCTTCGGTCTCGAAGAACCTGATTAAATCTGCAGACATACACTCATTCACATGATACAGAATACATGACTGATGTATCAAACCGATATATAACACTGTGCGTAGCAAGGTAATGAACAAAATGCATACGCCCAGGAAGTGTCGTTAGCAACACATCTATGGGGTAATGCATGCAAGATAATCTGACCACTAAAGAAAAAGTTCTTTGTGGCAAGGATATCCCTTAACTTTCCGAAAGATGCAACGAAATGCTAATAAAATAGTTCATTAACATTCATTATAAGAACAAACGATAAACTTGAGCATCATGAAGCACAATCACAGACAGCTATGGAGTACGAATGACACTATTAAAAACACAGCTTCATTAATCATACGATATTCTGAAACTATACGCAGAATACACACAGTTTTGTCACAGCTAAACACATCATCCAACAAAGGGGTTTTAACAAGTATCTGAATTACATATGAGCAAGAGTATGACCCTTCAATTACAATGCAATATTGCTCTTTGGTCCACAAAAGAGAAGCCCTTAACTATGTACCCCGCAGGGGTATTTATATATTCAAGAAACGCCCTTTGGGCCTTCCGACGCTTCGACTTCCTGATGGTTCAGCTGCCCTGCGACCTTGGAAGAACATGCGACCTGCGACCTGCGACCTGTGGAAGTGATTGCAACTTGCGACTTAGGTGCAGGTGCGACTTGCGACCTGGGTGCAGGTGCGACTTGCAACCTGGGGACGGTCGCGACCTGCGACCGAAAGAACTCAGCTATGGAGGTGGTCGTGTGATTGAGAGATATGGAGCGTCGATCTTCTTCCCCTTGAGGAAATCTCGCCAGGTCTGGTAATCCGCTGCTATAGGGGAGACTAGAGGGATTTCCTCTTTTAATCGATGCATACATTCCAAGGCATTCGGTATCAGAGTTTCCTTCTTCTGGGAGATCTGGATTGAGAGGGAGGCAAGCTTGGTATAGATTTGTACTGGAGTGACAAGCAACCGACTTAGGTTCTCTTGTGATGCCTCAAATTCTGGTGCGGCAACAGCTTGTCTCACGGGTTGTAGAAAAGACTGAATTTCCTGATCTACTTGCTCCTAGTCTTTAGTTTCATCCAGTGCCCCTAACGACGGAATGTGATGAAGAGCGTTCATGGAGTCTATACCACTGATCAGGTGATTATATGCAGACATCACTTTGTCCAAATCTTTGGCCAGCTTGTCTTTGGACTGCATCTTCATCCGGATTTGTACTTTTGCGTCTTGTGTGTGACTCCAATCTTTCCTAGGCACATTTTCGGGAGCTTGATGGTACTGCGCTGTCCAGTTTATCATTCTGTCCAAAGCTACCGAGGCCTCCTTGAGCTGCTCATGATTCTCTTTGGTTTCCGCTCGTGCTTCTGCCAATGGGGCCACTGTTTGTTTTAGGGTGAGCATTTCTCTATATACTTGCCTCATGGTCATTTCCAATACATCACATTCTTTCATGATTGCCAGTGGGACCTCATTGACTTGGGAAGGCTTACTTTGGAGCTGTCGCACTTCACTCTCCAGTACTGATCTCTCCTGTTCCGCTGCTTTTAGCCTATTTTGTAGGGAAATAATCTCCCTGCTCATTCTAGTGACATTCTCCTCCGTGGCCGCGGCAAAAGCGGTACCTGCTGATGCTATCATTACAGGGTTAGTCCTTGTATCCAGGACTATGTCCTTTTCAGTGGCAACCGTAGATATGGCGGGATGGCTTTGCACCAAGGATTTTCTTTTCTCTTTCCGTATTTTGAAAGAGAATTGGTCAAATGTCAATCTAGTCAGGTCGAAGACCTCTTCTTCTTGTTCCCTGGGAAAGTCGTCACCAGAGAGGATACTTCTCGTGCCACTCGGAGGAATCTCCAGGGGAGATATGTCGATGTCCTCTATTAGTTCATCCTCTTCATCCTGTCGTTGTCCTTTTCTTTCGTCCTTTTGCCGGCTCTCGGCTTCCGCCTTGTCATGTTCCTCCTTCTTCCTGCGTTCTGTCTCTGCCTCTGCTTCTCTTTCGGCTTTTATTTTACGCTCTGCCGCGACATCTTGGTCTGCCTTCTTTTGACGTTCGGCTTTGTCAAGTCTTCCTTAAGTGCTTGTTCTGCCGCCGCCTGTGCTTCCTTTTCCTGTCTTTCCTTTTCCTCGGCCTGTTTCCTTTTCCGCTCCGTCTTTGCATCTCTTCTACGTTTCTCTTCCTCCTCTTTCATTTTCTTTTCCTCTTCCTTCTTGGCTTGGGCCTCTACCCCTTTTAGCTGATCCGAGGTGTCAGGCCCTGTACTGGTCCAGATTTTCTTATCCCTGGAGGAAGAAAAGCCCCCTAGATTATAGCTCCTGTCTTCTAAATTTTGGTGATCCTCTTCTTCTCGGTCAGAGTCAATCCCCGGAGCTAGTTGCCTGTCTGCGTTGTACCAGTTTCTTTTCTCATCCTCCGCCGGGCGTTCGACATGCTGATAGCTCCATTTAAACTTGGCCCTCTTACAGTGCTCAGGAACTATCTTGACCGGGTCATATGTTCGGTAATCCAGATTTCTAAAGTGATAACCTTTTATCTCTTCCCCTTCAGCCCCTACTTCTCTGAAGTCCTTGACTGTATAAGCACCGAGGGTGAGGGGTAGAGCGGGCCAAGGTTTCTTCTTTCCTTTGGAAAGGACACTGGAGAAACCCGAGGTCATCTGGAAACATACCTCCTGCATAAGCACCTTATCGGTAATAAACCTAGGCAGAGCATGTGGTGCTTTGAAAGTGCCAAATACTCGGATGATTGTATATTTAGCGAATGGAAACCAGTGCGCCACCTGGCCTAGTGTCTCCATCGCTCGCCAAGACATGCAGGGGGTGTCTTGACCAAATAGCTTCCGGTAAAGGGTGGGAATGAATATCTGAGAGATTTGCTCAATATCAGGCTTGTACCTAGATTCCCAGAATACCTTGGTCTGCAAATGGATTGCTCGGTTCTGTGCGGAGTCGTAGTTATGTGGCCATCCCTCAAAATGCAGCCGAGCACAGACAGCATCTAATAGATACGAAGCCATATAAAACTCTGACGGCGTTCCTTCATCTGGGGCTAAAGCTGAAGCCAAATTTGTTTGCATTGAGCCCATTAACATACCAGCCCATTTGAAACGAGTGCCATGCACCGTTACATATTCCATTATAGTTGCCCATGCGCCGTTGAAGGTGGTGGCGTCCGGACGTCCATACAATCTACAAAGCATGGCGGCCACTAATTTATACACTTTCCTCAGACCGGCCACCGGGTACTCCTGGTCTTTCTTGACTTTAAATTTGTCTGGCTCCGCCCACCATTTCCTGATTGTATCAACCACGGGTACTTCATGGGCAAAAGCCCATCTCGGGGTAAAGTTTTCCTCTGGTTGGGGCAGCGAGTAGTAGACCTGGGCGTCTGAGCCCTCCAACGTCGCGAAAGCTTTCCCTTCGCTATCTCGGATCACGAACCTCTTGGGATCCATTTTCTGTATGATCCAGTCTAATATTTCTGGGCACGGGAAGATGGCTGGATGTGCCCCTGCTAGATGTAATTTGGATTTCTTGACCTTTAGGTATATTTCCCGGTCCGGGAGATCTTCTGGAAACTCAGCTTCTGTTATAGCGAACTCGTGGTATACTTCATACCATCTCAGGCTGTCCCCTTTTGCGAAGGTGCAAAGGGTGTCTCTGTATATTGGCGGAGGAGATGTTTGCGCGTCTGTGTCTGATTCTTCTTCCACTACCTGCTTGCCTTTCTTTCGGGACACTGGGGGTGCCATGTTGCTAGAGTCAGAGAGGACCGGTATCGTATCTGTTCCAAATTCACCTGTTGCATTCAGGAAAGAATCCCAAGATGAGAAGGACATGATGACAATGAGCTAAATACAGTCTATACATGCAAAATTCAATTAACTGTTCTCTTGGGGTCGCAGGGTCGCTGGTTTAGAAGAAGAACTCATATGCGACCTCGCGACCTCGCGACCAGGTCGCAGGGTCGCAAGGGTCGCTAACCCTCCCAACAGAAGATCGCGTGACTTTGCGACCTTGCGACTAGGTCGCTGGGTCGCAGGTCGCGCAAGGGCCTGCCGGGGTTTTCGAACGCGCGAGGCTTGGGGTTTATTTCTTTCTTAACGGGAAGCATACAAGGCTGGAAGGGGTCCAGGCTGAGGATAGGACGAAGCCATGAAGGGCTGGACAAGAGAATGTGACCCTGGGGTTTATGGTGACAACATGAGAACAAAACAACATAGAAAACTCAACAGAAAAACCCCACAGCCTCCCCAGCAGGTATTTAAGACAATGGGGAGGCCAGATTCGGGCAAGAAATGCTCATGAAGGAAACACAGAGAGGAAATAGCAACTTACCCGGAAGAAAACGCGCCAGCCGACCTGTCAGAGCAATTTCTAAATTTTCGCTGCAAGTGATAAATGCGACCTAGCGACCTGCCCTTTTAAAAAGGGGTCGCACGTGCGAGCACTTAATGAGGTCGCAAGTTGGTAGAGTGCGACCTTGCGACCTGGCGACCCTAAGGTCGCTGGGTCGCAAGGTCGCTGAGTCGCAAATTTCTTTAATTACTCCTCCTTGCGACCTTGCGACCTAGCGACCTTAAGGTCGCGGGGTCGCATGGGTCGCATGGGTCGCAATTCTTTAATTACTCCTCCTTGCGACCTTGCGACCTGGCGACCTTAAGGTCGCGGGGTCGCATGGGTCGCAATTGTTTAATTCCGAACCATGCGACCTTGCGACCTGGCGACCTTAGGGTCACAGGGTCGCACAGGTCGCATGGGTCGCAATTGTTTTAAAGTATGGATTTGCGACTTAGCGACTTGCCCTTCAAAACTTCACTTAGCTTTTTCGTTTTAGTTTCAAAGGGGCTCCAAAAATTTTGAAGTGTGTGTTATTATTTTTGTATTTTTGGAGGGTGTTGTAGGGGCTACAACAGGACCCCAATCACAGTAAATATACTATTGTTATTGTTCGTTGTTTAGCTCTTGAATGCAGACATGCCCTTGGACTCTTTCATTTTGAGCGTACAGAATTAGTGGATGGTATCAAATACCTTGGCTTTCACTTGAAACCAAATGAATACTGCATCAATGATTAGAACCAGTTAATTGCTAAGGTGGAGCGAAGAGTCAACATCTTGCAGCATAGATGGCTCTCAAAAGTAGGCAGACTTGTGCTCATAAAATCTATTCTGGAAGCAATCCTGGTGTATTGGATGGCACTGGCCTGAATCCCCAAAGGTGTGACAACTAGGTTACAATAAATTTTCCGAAGGTTCCTTTGGAGGGGTAAGCAAGATGGAAGGAATTATGCTTGGATCGCTTGGAAGATGATTTCAAAACCTAAAGGCTGGGGGGGGTGGGGGCTTAAAAACCTCAACCATTTTTCCATAGCTTTGGCTGCAAAAATGGGATGGCACCTGATTACTACAAGGAGTTTGTGTCAAGAGGTCACTTATTATAAGTACATTTCTCCTCGGACCACAGTGGAGTGGATCCGAGGACACATTCAACTCTCTCCTAGATCATCCATCATATGGTGGGCCATTACCAGATCTATCCACATCATAAAAAAGGGACTTGCCTGAAGAATCAGAATAGGAGAACAAGTTAATATCAGAGTGGACGCATGGTCGGGGTGTGGACAAGCCTATCAATTACCATTTGGCATCAGGCAACATCTGGCTCATGTTGGATTTCACTACATCTCACAAATTGCTGACACACTCAACTCCACTTGGACCTCACAGGCCTAGAAATCATCTCATGAATTAGCTATCCCAGACAACTGGCAGCCGATCTGGAACCAATATCTCAAAGCTCTTCCGGCTACCAACATTAGGATCACTGAGCAAGAGGATGAGATGTTATGGGCCATCTCGCGCAGGGGTCGATACACACCAAAGGAGGGGTATTCCTCATTGGGCGAGTTACAGGAACCACAGATAAAACAATTGTGGTGGAAACATCTATGGAAATTAAAGGCTCCTCCAAAAGCCAGACACTTCATGTGGTGTATCCTCTCAAATTGCACACCAGCAAAGGACAACCTTATCAAGAGGGATATACATGGACCATCCAGATGCAACTTATGCAATCTTCAAGCTAAGGATGTGGATCATCTCTTTCTCAAGTGTTCAGCTAGCAAACACATATGGCATATCACGCTGCAATCCTTGGAATCCTCGATGCAATGGAATGGCATTTTGGTCCCTGAGCCCTGGTCTAACTGGTGGCATGCAACGAACTGCCCAAAAGAGCGTAATATTCCCCTACTAATTTCTTGGGGAACTTGGCTAGCTCGCAATCATGCGATAATTCTGGGAACGACAATGGAATGGACCAGTATCAGTAACAACATTGTCTCCATTTATCATCTCATCCCGAGCGATGCTCCAACAACACAAAATAGAATCATCCAACCTGAAATTATTGACAGAACCATCCCGTGGGCATATTTTGATAGGGCCTCAAATGCGATTGGTTGTGGTGGGGGTGCCATACTTTATAAAACTTATTCTCACTGCTACAAAATCAAAATGGGACTTGGCCCAGGAACCAACAACTATGTTGAGCTCAACAGCCTCTAACTCCTCCTCATTTTTGCCCGAGAGAAAAGTTGTAACAGGATTCAGATTTTTTGGGATTCAAAAATCATTATCAACTGGTTTAACAATGTTGCTCACTTTCATGTTCATACTCTTAGATCTTTGTTGGATGAAGTAATGGCTCTTAAATTTTATTTTAAATTCATATTTGTTACTCACATTTACAGGCAGAGGAACCAAGTGGCTAACAAATTATCCAAAGAAGCATCACAACTAACATGGGGTCGATGGCACATTTTTGAACAGGATGGTCAACAGGAATATCAGTATTATCACAGACCCTTCATTGAGGACATGGAGGGTCTGGGGGCAGCCTTTGGAATTTTTTTTGCCTCGCTGCATATATTTTTATATTACTGTAGATAACTTTTGTTTTACATGGTTTATTGTTTTTAAAAGACACTTATGTTAAACGGTGATATATGACTCTCTAGAGTTTTTTGTATTTACATGATCTATGCATAGATGTTTATGTTGTTGGTACAACATGTAATTTTCTTATATATAATGAAAAATTACCATTTTTTCTTTTGAAAAAAATAATATATAAATGGAAATATATAAGTGATGGTGTTTTAAAAAAATTGATTATCATATTCATAGTTATACTTAATATTTTTTCATTGTACAAATAACAATATTAATTAGATTGCCCACCGTGGGTGCGGAATTAAGGGCATGGCCCATCTATCTCCTTTTTACTTTATCTACGGAGCGTTCAAGGGCGACATACATGAGTCTGGGAAATTCGAGCATGCTTGGTGATACATGGAGTAAAAGCATGGACTCTTTCCTTGGTTCCTTTCCCACGAGCCGCTCTCACAACACTACACTAGAATTCCTCTCCATTGAGTACAAAGCCCAATTCATGGCTCATGAGCCACCTCGGATAAGAGCCTGTAAAAGATGGTTCCAATACACTTTAATTTTCCCCTCTAGGGGGTCATATTGGCCACCTCAGACAAAGCATGGCTCAAAAACTCTAAGCATTATGCGACATCGCCTCCCGGGAGTCTGAAGCATCCCTTTTCAAGGGAATCAGTCAGTGGTTCGAGGCTCTATGCAACAAGTTGGTCAATGGCTTATTGTAATTCTTTAGTGGACCTGGTCAGTAACCAGCAGTAGTCTGTAAATAACTTCAAGTTGGCATTCGATCAGAGTTGCAACCATGAACATATTTGTCGGCCATGGTGGTGATCGGTGGTCACTAGCTCCTCTTCAGCTTATGAATTGAACTCCCATAAAGGAGGCGAGCACATGGTTAGTCCCTGATTACACTATTGTTCTCTGTAGTGAATTAGTCTAGTCATGGAGCATATGGATAAATTTTGTTAAATCAATTATTTTTCACTAAAAGCACAATAGCTCTCGTCTAAGTCATTTTTTTTGTGGGGATAAGCTAGTCCTAAAAAAAAAATTGTAATATGAAGAAACTTAACTTGTGCTATTGGGTTGGTTTCCCAATAGGGCAGCCAATATCACAAAGGAAAATTCTATGTATTTTTAGTGTTGAAATCTTGACATTGATAAAAGTACAAAGATTTATTTTATATGTTTAATGTTTAGGGAATTCTCTTAACAATGCTTTAGTATTTTTGAAATTGGTTTATAGACATCTAGGAGAAAAAAATCTGAAAGAGTTTCACCTTTTTTATTTGACAAAACTAGGTTAAAAAATGGAGCAATTTAAACTCACCTTCATGATTATTAAACCATAAGAAGAAAAGGTTATGTTAGTATTGGGTATCCATTAGTATATCTTAAATCTTTAGATAAAGTTTGGGAGATCTTGAAGGGTGCTTCTAATGCCATAAAAATAGTGATTGTAAGCAGTTCAAAACAAAGCCAAGTTTGTAATGATTGAGAGAATTTTGTAATTGCAAAAGGCTATAATTGTAATGATGGAACGATAAATATTTGTTAAATCATTTGTGGCCTTGCTTGCTACACTTGAATGGTGTTAGTGGTGTGAGATTTATTGAATAAAACGTAAAATTAGTTTGCTATATAATGTAACCAATTATATGTCACATGTTACAATGATTGTATGTTTAACACTGTCCTCATATATATGTGTGTGTGTGTGATTAACATAATAATACTTGAAGATTATGTGCAATCAACTTTAAAGTTGTGAATGATATAGATTAAGTAAGATTGAAAATTAACTGCGAAATTGCAGTTTGTAAAAAAGTGAAAAATCAAATTCTTAATGTTTATCAATTTTCAAAAGTGAAAAATTGAATTCTAAAAGTGTCATTATCAATTTTGAAAAGTATAAATGTAGTGTTGAAGTGCTAATATCAAATTCAAGAGTATAAATGTAGTGTTGAAGTGCTAATATCAAATTCAAGGAGTGCAAAATCTAGTGCCAAAAGTGTTAATAATGAATTGAAAAGCATTGTTGGAACACTATATGGACCCTTTAGTAAGGGTTTGGTAGTTTAGAAACCTCAATCTTGGAATTTAGAAAATTTGTTTTGGCTCCAAATTCATCCAAATTTAATGAAATCATGGTTTTGTAAGTAAAATCATGCAATGAATATAGTGAACTAAATTCTTCTTTATTACCCGTTCAATGTTGGATTCCAAGTATCAAGGAAGGATTTTGACCTTGTGAATTGCATCCATTGCATCAAATGCATCGTTCAACATAGTTTTGTTGTTATCAACTTGTTATGTCTACTCTTATGCACCAAACAATGTACACTATGTGGGACCTACAAAAATTGTTAGTAAAGTTCCTCCAACTACAAGCCTCATCCTATTTAGCAAGATTGGAATCAATATTGTCTATTTTGATTGTTCGAAATGGATGAATGACTATGCTACACGTCAACTATATCTATTCTTTGAGAGTGCTAATCCATCATATAATCTTATGTTTTTTAAGGAAAGATTAAAATTAGTTTAAAATTGTAAAATAAAATTTAGAAATAAATTTCAAATTGTTATTGAAAATTTTTAATTATAACTACATATATTTATACTTCACATAAATATCATTGAAATGCGCTTTGAAAGTAATAGATTTATTTAGTATATTTTTTTTAAGTTAACAACTCCCAAAATACTAAGTGTTAATTAACTTTATACCCTAAACATTTTAAATTTTTTCTAAATAACATTTTTTTAAAATAACATTTTCAAAATCACAAAGAATATTTAGGATCTTTAAACCTATGAAGTTTTTCCACTTTTACCCTATTTAAACTAGATACCATATACTACATGCCCACTATTTTAAATATAGATTTATTGACATCTATTTCATATAATTTATTTATTGGCTTCATACGCTTGCGTATGTTTGATTATCAACGTTTTAGGATTTTGCAGGCAACCAGAGCAATAAGGAATAAGCATGGCTACAAATCTCATTAGAAATTGTAAAGCGATTTTCATATCATCAAATTCTGATATTAAAAATAACTAGCAATTGCACCTAATGTTGCAAAGGAAACGCCGTAAGGAAGAAGCTAGAAAGAAAGCAACTATAATTAATTTGATGTGACCTTATATTTATGTTTAGAACGTGTACGTTACAGACCTCAGTATTAAATCTACCCCAAAAGTAACATTAATTTTTTTCCAATAGACGTTGATATCAAAAGATGGGAAGGAAAAATCTTTGGTAATTAACTTTACAATTAGTCTCCAATACAGAATTCCACTACATTGTTCCTATACAATTCCTAATTCAACACAATGATAGATTCTCTTAATCTCTTCGTTGGAAGAGATTATTCGTTGTGCATGATTTGAAGGAGCAAAAGCTCTTTCTGAACCTCTCGTATCTATCTTTTTATCTGGTATAAGATGCTTTCTCCAAAGCAGTGGTGGTATAAGAAGTTTTCTCTAAAGCAGTAGATTGTTGAGAGTGTTTCCATTTCCTATATATATATATATATATAAGAGAGAGAGAGAGAGACTGGTATAAAATTCTTTTAACATACTGAGCTCAGAGCCAAAATGACAAAATTGAGTAAAAAAAACTTGTGTAAAATCATAATAATATATTGATCCCAAAGCCAAATGCCAAAATTTCCTCTATGGACAAATCAGTAGGCATCTACATTTAAATAATTTTAGATAATCAAAATCTCTTCTATTATCTATACCAAAATTTTAGATAAGATTAGAATGAAATGTAGAAACAGCATAAGAACTGTTTCTTCGTGCAAATAAAGGAAAGGAGGTGCCGTATTAGGTGTCAAATAGGAAAACTGATTTCCCTCACACATCTTTTCTCGTCAACACCTATATATCTACTCAATCTCTTAAACATCCATTATATCTCATTTCATAGTCAAGAGCCAAGTTACCAAGAATAAATGAAATAAGAAATTAGCAAAGATATTTACCCTTTGAAATGGAGCTATTCAGATATCTTTATATCATAATCGATCCCGCAAAGGCATTAGCCATAGAAAAAGCTCTTTCTGAACCTCTCGTATCTATCTTTTTATCTGGTATAAGATGCTTTCTCCAAAGCAGTGGTGGTATAAGATGTTTTCTCTAAAGCAGTAGATTGTTGAGAGTGTTTCCATTTCCTATATATATATATATATAAAAGAGAGAGAGAGACTAGTATAAAATTCTTTTAACATACTGAGCTCAGAGCCAGAATGACAAAATTGAGTAAGAACAACTTGTAAAATCATAGTAATATACCAATCCCAAAGCCAAATGCCAAAAGTTCCTCTATGGACAAATCAATAGGCATCTACATTTAAATAATTTTAGATAATCAAAATCTCTTCTATTATCTATACCAAAATTTTAGATAAGATTAGAATGAAATGTAGAAACAACATAAGAACTGTTTCTTCGTGCAAATAAAGGAAAGGAGGTAGTTTTAATAACACCTGTTCATTTTATCCTTTAATGGAGAGGAGAAAGAAAATATAAGATGTACGAATATGCCTGAGACCTCACTGTATAATTACAGAGCTCCATTCAAGGGACTTGTGGTTGTGTTAACCGTACTGAAGACTCAAACATGAACAGATAGTGCATATATTTCAACTACATAAGAAAATAGTTAATGCAGGTAGTACTGTATGGATAAAAATATACTTCATCTTTTCCATGTCCGGCATTTTGGTGCCAAACTAGATCCCCATGTTTGAACCATTAGCAGATTTTCCGAAAAACTCTTTGTGGAAATTTACAACGTAGTACAGGACATATAGCTAAAATCTTCTAGCTAGCTTTTCCAAATGAAACAACTATGTGCTTTTTGTATGCTGCATCATCATGTGCACATATTATCAAATAGGAAAACTGATTTCCTGTTACACATCTTTCTCTGTCAACACCTATATAATTACTCAATCTCTTAAACATCCATTATATCTCATTTCATAGTCAAGAGCCAAGTTACCAAGAATAAATGAAATAAGAAATTAGCAAAGATATTTACCCATTGAAATGGAGCTATCTGTATTTCTTTATATCATACTGGATACAGTAAATGCATTAGCCACAGAAATAAACAAGATATGGCCTATTATACCAATAAATATTTATAGACCTTTCCGAGTCCTATAGATATTCAAAGGCAAATCATCTATTTGATCCTTTTTTATAGTCGAGTACCTCTTTAATAGTCTTTCTTCAAAACTGCATCCGAGGCATAAAACTATTGACTAAACATACTATTAACTAAACATTTTGTCGGCAAATCAATAGCAGGGGATAAGCACCTTGGCACCTGGTAATAATAACCAGAAATTAAAATAAAACCATCATGCATTTACCAAATGGCATTATGCTCTGCACTCACATTCAAGTTATCACATTATCGAAACATGCCCTTGCCATGGTCCTTAAAAGCAAACATAAGAGCTTCGAGTTATGTATTGATTTGAAATATTTTACAATATAAAAGTGGAGATTGTTGCTTAGCCTGGCAAGTGAAAATATCAGATATTTTGCCACTGTCAGCAACGAAGAGTGCATACCAATGTACATTATATGAGGTATTTATACTATATAGTGTTCCAACTTCCAAAAATATTAACTTTTGTCTGTTTGAGCTTCAAATCCACCGTCTGGTCATGTTTGAATCATATAAGGCATGTAAGTCCCTAGAATTTTATCCCACATTACAAAGAAAGGCTATTCAAAGTTGTACTTGGTGCCATACAACTGATGATGAATGTCATGATATGTTGTATTATTCTGAAAGATGATATGGAATGGATTCCCAGGGAGCCAAAGGCCACAGTGATCATCAACTGTTTTAATTTTTGAAAAGGAGAAAAAGAATATTGATGTTAGAGGATTCATCCTTGAGAAAAGAAATGACAGAGCACCACCGATGGTGTCCAGAAGCAAACCTTCCAGTGGATGATTATACAGTGCTCCAAAAGCATATGACACTATAAGCTTATGATGCTATGAATGAATGTAACGATACAAGAACTTGTTGTGGTGCATATAACGGTGGAGAAATTATTGCCAAGTGTCCATGACAAACATTGCTATTAAAAATTGTCTTCCCTGTACCATAAGTGAAGGTTGTGAAATTTTGCCAGCTCCAACAGCATGGCTGGTAACTTGTTTTACACTCAAACAACAAATGTAATGCTAAGTTTCTCCTCAAATTCACAAAACCATGAGCGAAATAACAAGTGCAAATGATTGAAATAATAACACAAAGTAATTCACTTAAGTACTCCACTAAGTTTCTTGTCAAAGGCAGACTCTTATACCCACTAATAATTGCATAAGGACACAAAAAAAAATCAGCATACAAATCAGTCTTACGCTTGGCAATCACGTGTTCACTGGAAGCATCTTCATCAGAAGCAAACAGAAATATGCAATGCATGATTCCTAGCGTAGCACCGTAACCAACTGGAAAGGACCCTATGTCACAACTGCTTGATCCGCTTTTATAGCCTGCACCTCTTAATAGTCTTTCTTCAAACTCATCCAGGGTGCTAAAACTATTGACTAAACATACTATAAACTAAACATTTTTTCGCAAACCAATAAGGTGGGATAAGCACTCCTTTGGCACTGTAATAATAACCGTAAATTAAAATAAAACCATCATGCATTACCAAATGGCATATGCTCTGCACTCGCATTTAAGTTATCGCATTATCGAAACATGCCCCTTGCCATGGTCCTTAAAAGCAAACATAAGAGCTTCGAGTTATGTATTGATTTGAAATATTTAATAATATAAAAGTGAGAGATTGTTGCTTAGTTCCGATACAAGTGAAAAGATTGGATATTTGCCACTCACAACAACGAAGAGTGCAGACCAATGTACATTATATGAGCTATTTATACTATATAGTGTTCCAACTTCCAAAAATATTAACTTTTGTCTGTTCAAGCTTGAAATCAACCGTCTGGTCATGTTTGAATCATATAAGGCATGTAAGTCCCTAGAATTTTATCTCACATTACAAAGAAAGGCTATTCAAAGTTGTACTTGGTGCCATACAACTGATGATGAATGTCATGATATGCTGTATTATTCTGAAAGATGATATGGAATGGATTCCCAGGGAGCCAAAGGCCACTGTGATCATCAACTGTTTTAATTTTTGAAAAGGAGAAAAAGAATATTGATGTTAGAGGAGTCATCCTTGAGAAAAGAAATGATAGAGCACCACTGATGGTGTCCAGAAGCAAACCTTCCAGTGGATGATTATACAGTGCTCCAAAAGCATATGACACTATAAGCTTATGATGCTATGAATGAATGTAACGATACAAGAACTTGTTGTGGTGCCTATAACGGTGGAGAAATTATTGCCAAGTGTCCATGACAAACATTGCTATTAAAAATTGTCTTCCCTGTACCATAAGTGAAGGTTGTGAAATTTTGCCAGCTCCAACAGCATGGCTGGTAACCTGTTTTACACTCAAACAACAAATGTAATGCTAAGTTTCTCCTCAAATTCACAAAACCATGAGCGAAATAACACGTGGAAATGATTGAAATAATAACACAAAGTAATTCACTTAAGTACTCCACTAAGTTTCTTGTCAAAGGCAGACTCTTATACCCACTAATAATTGCATAAGGACAAAAAAAAAATCAGCATACAAATCAGTCTTACGCTTGGAAATCACGTGTTCACTGGAAGCATCTTCATTAGAAACAAACAGAAATATGCAATGCATGATTCCTACAGAGCACCAGAACTAAATTGGAAAGGACCTTGTAAGGGCCACAACTGTTTGATCCTTTTTTATAGTCGAGTACCTCTTTAATAGTCTTTCTTCAAAACTGCATCCGAGGCATAAAACTATTGACTAAACATACTATTAACTAAACATTTTGTCGGCAAATCAATAGCAGGGGATAAGCACCTTGGCACTGTAATTCAAGCGTGAGCCGGGAGACAGTGTGACTTTGCATTATGGCTTCCAAACTGGCCCATGAAAATGAATCATTTATCAGGAATGTGGTCTCTAAACGTTGGAAGGTAATTGTTGTCAGACTTAATTGAGTTTCAGGAATCACATGTCACTGGAATTTTACTAGCCACACCAATACATGGGTCATTCCACATATTTTCTTGTTGACTTTTTTCTTTCTTGCAGATGCATTTTGTGGAGTTCTTCAATTGCTGGAACAGTAAGCAGTTAATTGCCTCAGATGTGTTGATTTTGATTTCCATGCATTTCTTTTTGTAGTTAATTGCCTCAGATGTGTTGATTTCCATGCAATCCTATATATGCACAGATTATCTGGAAAAAACCAGTACCCAAGCTTTCATATTCTGTGATAAACCAGTAGATGCTAGGCTGGTGGTGGTTTCTTTCAGAGGAACATGGCCATTTGATGCAGATGAATGGATCACAGAATTCGACTTAGAATTGCACCAAATGGGTTCTCTTGGAAAAGTTCATGTGGGTTTCCTTGAAGCAATGGGCTTGGATGGTCGCTCCAATAAACAAATCTTAAGAAAAGGTCTAGTTCATGATCATGACAATGCTGAATTGCCAGATAAATATGTCCCAGAAGACGAGAAAAAGCCTCTGGCTTACTATGCCATACGCGAAAAGCTGAAAACATTGCTAGAAGAGCACAAGGATGCCAAGTTCCTTGTGACAGGACACAGTTTGGGTGGTGCTCTGGCCATTTTGTTTCCTGCAATACTCCTCTGGCATAAAAAGACAGAGCTCTTGGAGAAGCTGTTAGCAGTTCATACATTTGGACAACCCAGAGTTGGGGATACAAAATTCGAAGATTTTATGAATATGAGTCTGAATAAACCTGTGACCAGGTACTTGAGAATGGTGTACTGCAACGACATGATTGCCAGGATTCCATATGATGATGAAGCGCTTTCATTCAAACATTGTGGACTGTGTCTCTACTACAATAGCTTCTACAAACAAAAGTTATTTCTTTCATAATCTTCAGAGTTCTGACAGGTCAAAATATTCTTAAAAATCCAAAGCATATTGCCGATATTGTGCAGATCTTTGCATTATGGCTTCCAAACTGGCCTATGAAAATGAATCATTTATCAAGAATGTGGTCTCTAAACGTTGGAAGATAATTGTTGTCAGTATTAATTGAGTTTCAGGAATCACATGTCACTGGAATTTTACTAGCCACACCAATACATGGGTCATTCCACATATTCTCTTGTTGACTTTTTTCTTTCTTGCAGATGCATTTTGTGGAGTTCTTCAATTGCTGGAACAGTAAGCAGTTAATTGCCTCAGATGTGTTGATTTTGATTTCCATGCATTTCTTTTTGTAGTTAATTGCCTCAGATGTGTTGATTTCCATGCAATCCTATATATGCACAGATTATCTGGAAAAAACCAGTACCCAAGCTTTCATATTCTGTGATAAACCAGTAGATGCTAGGCTGGTGGTGGTTGCTTTCAGAGGAACAGGGCCATTTGATGCAGATGACTGGATCACAGACTTCGACTTCTCATGGTACAAAATGGGCTCTCTTGGAAAAGTTCATGTGGGTTTCCTTGAAGCAATGGGCTCGGCTAGTCGCTCCAATGGGTTGCATGACAACGCTGAATTGCCAGATGAATGTGTCACAGAAGACGAGAAAAAGCCTCTGGCTTACTATGCCATACGCAAAAAGCTGAGCACATTGCTAGAAGAGCACAAGGATGCCAAGTTCCTTGTGACAGGACACAGTTTGGGTGGTGCTCTGGCCATTTTGTTTCCTGCAATACTCCTCTTACATAAAAAGACAAAGCTCTTGGAGAAGCTGTTAGCAGTTCATACATTTGGACAACCCAGAGTTGGGGATACAGAATTCGGAGATTTTATGAATAAGAGTCTGAATAAACCTGTGACCAGGTACTTGAGAATGGTGTACTGCAACGACATGATTGCCAGGATTCCATATGATGATGAAGCGCTTTCGTTCAAACATTGTGGACGGTGTCTCTACTACAATAGCTTCTACAAACAAAAGGTATTTCTTTCATAATCTTCAGAGTTCTGACAGGTCCAAATATTCTTAAAAATCCAAAGCATATTATTTATATCTAGCTGGTGTGTAAATTGACCGAGAATAACAATCTATATAAAACTCAAATAAATATGAATCTCACAAAGAATCAGAGAGGTAAAACATGCAAAAATTGACCCAGAACAACAATCTATATAAAATTCAAATAAATATGATCTCACAAAGAATCACAGCGGTAAAAACATGCAATTATTAAGCAAGCTGGGGTGGCTGTTCTTGATAAAAACTTACAAGAACAAGGTTTTCCAAGTCAAAACAGGCTGCAAAAACACTGTTTAAGCTTTCCCATGTTTTTATTGGGTCTGCTACGTCTATCAAGGTATGATCACGCGAGCAACCTTACCAGATGTCTCCGATTCCAATCACATTTTCATCCCCTCTGTTTAAAACCTGGAGCGAAACATTCGAAGCGCCATTGGGTATTTGGATCCTCGCCTGGATTTGGACAACAGAGAAATAAACACTCATCATGTACTCAGTGGAGATTGTAATAGCGGGACAACTTTAATTCAAGCAGGGAGCCGATATTGTGCAGATCTTTGCATTGTGGCTTCCAAACTGGCCTATGAAAATGAATTATTTATCAGGAATGTGGTCTCTAAACGTTGGAAGGTAATTGTTGTCAGTATTATTTGAGTTTCAGGAATCACATGTCACTCTGAATTTACGCAACACAACAATACATGGTCATTCACATATTGTTGGACTTTTCTTTCTTTGTAGATGCATTTGTATTCTTCACTGTTTGAACAAGAAGCGCTAATTGCCTCAGATGTGTTGATTTTGATTTCATGCATTTCTTTGTAGTTAATTGCCTCGTATGTGTTGATTTATGCAATCCTATATATGCACATTATCCTGAAAACCGCACTCCAAGCTTTCATATCTCCTTGATAAAACCAAAGGATAGGTCTGGTGGTGGTTGCTTTCAGAGGAACAAAAAGGCCATTTGATGCAGATGAATGGATCACAGAATTCGACTTAGAATTGCACCAAATGGGTTCTCTTGGAAAAGTTCATGTGGGTTTCCTTGAAGCAATGGGCTTGGATGGTCGCTCCAATAAACAAATCTTAAGAAAAGGTCTAGTTCATGATCATGACAACGCTGAATTGCCAGATGAATATGTCCTAGAAGACGAGAAAAAGCCTCTGGCTTACTATTCCATACGCGAAAAGCTGAAAACATTGCTAGAAGAGCACAAGGATGCCAAGTTCCTTGTGACAGGACACAGTTTGGGTGGTGCTCTGGCCATTTTGTTTCCTGCAATACTCCTCTAGCATAAAAAGACAGAGCTCTTGGAGAAGCTGTTAGCAGTTCATACATTTGGACAACCCAGAGTTGGGGATACAAAATTCGGAGATTTTATGAATATGAGTCTGAATAAACCTGTGACCAGGTACTTGAGAATGGTGTACTGCAACGACATGATTGCCAGGATTCCATATGATGATGAAGCGCTTTCGTTCAAACATTGTGGACTGTGTCTCTACTACAATAGCTTCTACAAACAAAAGGTATTTCTTTCATAATCTTCAAAGTTCTGACAGGTACAAATATTCTTAAAAATCCGAAGCATATTGCCGATATCTAGTTGCAAGTAAATTGACCGAGAATAACAATCTATATAAAACTCAAATAAATATGAATCTCACAAAGAATCAGAGAGGTAAAACATGCAAAAATTGACCCAGAACAACAATCTATATAAAATTCAAATAAATATGATCTCACAAAGAATCACAGCGATAAAAACATGCAATTATTAAGCAAGCTGGGGTGGTTGTTCTTGATAAAAACTTACACGAACAAGGTTTTCCAAGTCAAAACAGGCTGCAAAAACACTGTTTAAGCTTTCCCATGTGGCATGTATTCACTGCCACAATTTCATTGTTGGGTATGTCAACACGATAAACCTTACCAGATGCCCGCTTCCAATCACATTTTCATCCCCTTTCAGTGATAGAACCCTGGATATATCTTCTGCATCGAAGCTCGAGTTATGAAAAGCTGTAAGTCTCCATGATGGATTTCCCTTTTTCCCAGTGAATCTGCTTGGTATTGAAGGAACCGCCGGAAAAGTATCAGTCCAAAGGTGGAGATTAACATCGCTGCACCTGCAATTAGACCGGCTGCCAATTTCAGTCTTTTGGATTCATCCCTAGAATAAGAAGAAGTCGAGCAAGCCGCGAGTGTATCATCTCCAATAAAGATTTTAGCACAGAGCCTTGGATTTCCCGAAAAGCTTCCCATGTTTCCGACGGTGATGAGCGAATTGGGAAGCTCTGCAAGCGCAATGGCAGTTGCTTCTTGAGTTTCTCCCTACCGATTCTGAATAAAAAGAAGCCCTAGAAAGCTTCCCGTAACTTCCACTAACTAAATATTTGCAACTGCTATTGTTTTTTTTATCGAACGGCTGAATATGTTTCAATCGTCTAACATATAATCTAACGGTTTCACATTATGACACAATGCACATCAGCAAAGTTGTTTTCAAATAATAACGCCACGCGTAATTATATCATGTAGTATTAAAAAAAATTCACTTTTTTCAATCATACTATATTAAAAAAAAATTCACGGTTCAATTAAAATTTGTTTGGGCGGTTATGAAATTTTTTATTAACCTTCTCATTGGAATCCAATTACCTCATGTGACTCATTTTTTCATATTAATATTAAATATTTAGTATAATAACTTCCAGCCTTCTCATGGACAAGCATAATTTTTTGTGTGTAGTTGTTCATTGAACATGAGCAACCCAAAAAAATATTTATGCTAATCGTTTCGTTAAAGCTCAATATTTATATAACGTTAATTAATTTAATCTTTAGAATTAAGAGTAATGCTTAAAATTAATCACCATCAATGTGGACGTGCCGGAGTGGTTATCGGGCATGACTAGAAATCATGTGGGCTTGCCCGCGCAGGTTCGAATCCTGCCGTCCACGTTTTCGAGTTTCCCTTCCCTTCCCTTGGCTGTTCATACGTAACAAGTTTCACTTAAAATTTCGATTCTCATAGGTTGCTGGAGATACGCTTGAACTTTTTTAATGTTGAGCAACAATTTTGTGCTCAGTTCATACTTAACTAGTTTCATCTTTCAGCTTTGCTACGTAGATTGAATTGTGCGTTAAAATTTCGTCAGTCTTATGGATTCTCACAGGCTGTTCACACATAACTGGGTTTTTAAAATTGCCCAGCGTTGTTGCCAGCTTCGGCTTTAGTGGCCAGGTTGCTGAAAATACGCCCTAATGTTTTACTGTTCCAAAATGTTTAGCAACATTTTCTATATCAAATGCTTTCATAGCTCAGTTGGTTAGAGCACTAGTTTCAGCTTTCAGCTTTGCTACGTAGATTGAATTGTGCGTTAAAATTTCGTCAGTCTTATGGATTCTCACAGGCTGTTCACACATAACTGGGTTTTTAAAATTGCCCAGCGTTGTTGCCAGCTTCGGCTTTAGTGGCCAGGTTGCTGAAAATACGCTCTAATGTTTTACTGTTCCAAAATGTTTAGCAAAATTTCGCTATCAAATGCTTTCATAGCTCAGTTGGTTAGAGCACCCGTTTAGTAAGCGGGAGGTCATGAGTTCAACTCTCATTGAAAGCAGCATATAGTAAGCGGGAGATCATGCTTTCTACTCTCATTGAAAGCAGTTGAAAAATAATAAATCTGCGCTCCAGATGGAACAGAATCTGAGGTCCAGATTTTAAAGTTCCACTCCGGTATACGGCACTGTGAGAAGTAGCTGGAAACAAATAAATAGGTTACATTCCAGCACACGGCACTGCGGCCTGAAGGGGCTAAAGCCTGAAAACAAATAAACTATCCATTTCCTATTTTGCCTGAGGTCATGAGTTCGACTCTCATTGAAAGCAGTTGAGAATTTAACTCATCATCCTAATGAAAATCCATTTCCTATTATGCTTTTCATGTGTTTTTACAGGCGTGAAGAAACTATTCGCCGCATCCTTTAGAATCTAGATTGCACGATTTATGCTTTTAGATAGAACAGTACTGAGATACAGATTTCAAAGTTCCACTCCAGTATACGGCACAATAAGAAGTGGCTGAAAACAAATAAATAGGCTACATTCCAGCATACGTAAAGTGGCTGAAGCCCGAAAACAAATAAATTATCCATTTCCTATTCTGCATGAGGCCATGAGTTCGGCTCTCAATGAAAGCAGTTGAGAATTTAACTCATCCTAATGACAATCCATTTCCTATTATACTTTTGATTTGATTTTGCACAGGCGTCAAGTACCTATTCGCCGCATCCTTTAGAATCTAGATTGTAGGATTTATGCCTTCAGATAGAACAGTACTAGGATCCAGATTTCAAAGTTCCACTTCCGTATACGGCACTGTGAAAAGTGGCTGAAAACAAATAAATAGGCTACACTCCAGCGTACGACACTGAGTGAAGTGCCTGAAGTCTGAAAACAAATAAATTATCCATTTCCTATTATGCATGAGGTCGTGAGTTCGACTCTCATTGAAAGTCGTTGAGAATTTAACTCATTCTAATGAAATCCATTTCCTATTTATGCTTTTGATTCGTTTTTGCAAGCGTCAAAGAACCTATTCGCCGCATCCTTTAGAATCTAGATTGCAGGATTTATGCCTTCAGATAGAACAGTACTGAAATCCAGATTTTAAAGTTCCACTACCGTATACGGCACTGTGAGAAGTGGCTGAAAACAAATAAATAGGCTACACTCCAGCGTACGACACTGAGTGAAGTGCCTGAAGTCTGAAAACAAATAAATTATCCATTTCCTATTATGCATGAGGTCATGAGTTCGACTCTCATTGAAAGTAGTTGAGAATTTAGCTCGTTCTAATGAAATCCATTTCCTATTTATGCTTTTGATTTGTTTTTGCAGGCGTCAAGAACCTATTCGTCGCATCCTTTAAATTCTAGATTCCAGGATTTATGCAATCAGATAAAACAGTACCGGGATCCAGATTTTAAAGTTCCACTCCCGTATACGGCACTATGAGAAGTCGCTGAAAACAAATAAATAGGCTACCTTACAGCATACGGCACCGTGAGAAGTGGCTGAAAACAAATAAATAGGCTACATTACAGCAAATAAATATGCTACATTTACGGCACTGTGAGAAGTGGCTGAAAACAAATAAATAGGCTACATTACAGCATACGGCACTGCGTGAAAAGGCTGAAAAATCCGGTGCCGCATTATAGACTCCACTCAGTTTACCACTTTGGTTTTTAATTAATTAATTTTTTTTTACTTATTACCATTTTTTCTCTGACACCCGTCCTTTCCCATATGTTCCACCGTCAGCTAGGAGCATGGCGGACCACAGTGACGAGAACTCCGAAGCCGGTATTGATTGTCACATTTCCTGCAGCCATGCCGGTTTCCGGTTCCTTCAGTCCAGGGCTAGGAATTGACCTTCCACAACGTTTTTTTTATGCTTTTCAAACGTGTTTGAGGGTGTGGAAATTTTTTGAAACGACACTTGTAAAACTTTTTGAAACGATAAATTGGATGGGTACTTTTTTGAAACCATTTGATGGGTAATTTATGGGTAAGTATTTAGTTGTCTTAATGATTTAGGGAAGCGTTAATTTGGACATTTTGAAACAATAAATTGGATGGGTAATTTATGGGTAAGTATTTAGTTGTGTGAATGATTTAGAAAGGGGTTAATTTAGGCAATTTGTTTGGTGGTATTGCTTATTGTTTTGTTTGGTCAGCATTTATGAAAAAGATTGGAGCTGTAATATTCTTTAATTTAACATATTTAAAATATATTTTATTAAAAATTTGGTGTTATGTTTAGGAAATTCTTTTTTAAAATATAATTATTTATAAGTCTATTTCATACATCACAAACTTCATATACCTTGGGCCTAATGGTTAAGAGCATGTGTTTTCTAGCAAGAGTTCACACATTCAAAATCACAGGGAGTAGACTTTAGAAGTCAAAACTGCTATGACTCACTAACATTTGCCTCCCTTTCCTTCCAGAAACACGATATTGAAAATGGTTGTGATCCGCTGGAATTTGCCTCCCTTTTTGGATTTGCCTCCCTTGCCTTCCAGAAACACGATACTCCACAACCTCGTACACAATGTCAACAATCTTTCTTTAAAAGGCACATACACGAATGAAGCCTAACAACCATTGAATCATTAAAGCAAAGAAGCTATGATCGTACACTATCAACAATCTTTCTTTAAAAGGAACATACACAAATGAAGCCTAACAACCACGGAATCGTTTAAAGCAAAGAAGCTATGATCGATAATCTTTCTTTAAAAGGAACATACACAAATAAATCCTAACAACTATTCAATCATTAAAGAAAAGACGCTAAGAGTTGGAGTTGCTTTTTTACAACTTTTTTTTAATGTTATTGGTCAAGGGTTAATATATTATTAACATCATTTATGAAGGGAAAAATAGTATAAAAACAAAAAAAATAACACAAATGAAGCCTAACAACCACTGAAACATTAGAGCAAAGAAGTTATGATTGGTAATTTTTCTTTAAAAGGAATTTACACAGATGTAGCCTAACAACTAGTGAATCATTAAAGCAAAGATGCTAGGAGTTGGAGTTATGTTTTTAATTTTTTTTTTAAATGTTATTGGCGAACGGTTAATATATTATTAACATCATTTATGAAGGGAAAAATAGTATAAAGACCAAAAACGTCAAAAAAAATTAGATCTTTTTAGGCGTTGTCCACTGAGGCCACAATTTTACCAAAGATTGCTAAAAAATTCAAGAAATCATTTTTTTAATGGTGGAAATGGATTCAACACCATCAAGAACCCATGGGGCACCCAAAATCATGAAGCTTGACAACTGTAACCAAATTTCCAAAAGATTTGCCATATTTTTTCAAACTCTTGTTGAAATTTCCATTGTTTTCCTAGCGAAATTGTGGCATTGTTAGACTACATCCTATTTTTTAAAGGTTTTTTGGGGTTTTTTTTCTTCTGGTAAATAGTGCTCATGATTCCTTAGGGATTTGTTGGAAATAAGTTTGAGTTACAGAGTTGTAAAAGTTGCAATTTAATATGGAGTTTTAGATTGCATTGTTAAGACATTGTAATTTATTAGAAAAATTGCAATTTAATTGAAAATCTACATTTAAAATGCATTGTTAAAGCACTCTTTGCTTAAATATTGTAAGCTTTTTTTATCTATTAAGTATTAAGTAGTATGCCATAGTAAGTATTAAGTAGTATGCCATAGGATATATTGTTTAAACACTAAAAAAACACAATTATACTTCATTAACTATACAAATTAGACCCAATTCATAACATTACTCTTTTAACCCTTCTCAATTATTTTTATTTTTCTATCATAATTATGAATCCCTTATAATGCTATTAACATCATTTTTTTTTATCATATCTACTTTGTTCATAAAAATGCTATTAAGATTAATAAACCCATTATCTTTCAAAAGCAAAATACAAATTTATTTCATTAAATTTGAATTAGTTACACAAAATGTAATCTAAAAATTGGTGAATTTAGATTCTAAAAGTCTCAATATCAACTTTTCTACAATACAAATTCATTTTCTAAAATGTGATGATATTGGTTTTAAGTGATTTTTTATTTCAATCGTGCAAATTTTGAATAAATTGGAACTCAAAAAGTGTATTTTTTTATTTCAAAAATATAACTTTTTATTCCAAAAATGTGATCTTCAATTTCAAAAAATGGAAATTTGAAATAAAGAGTCAATTTTAATTACAAATGGAAGCTCCCATCTTCATGGAGTTTGTAAGGGGGCTAAAGCCCCTATGTAGGGTTCAAAAATAACACTTTTAAAAAAGTTAGATGGTTTTATTTATTTATATTTATATATAATTATTATTTTTATCAGTTTTGTGGTGTATATTGGTTTAGTTTATTATTTTATTGTTTAGGTTAAAAATTACAATTATATTCTAATATAACATAAAAATATTAGAGATTATATATAACGATTATGAGATCTCGATGGGCAAGGCGTATTACAACCTTCACATTACTGTCGAATTCTTAAGTTGGTCATGTCTCTGATATTGCTTTCATAGAATTTATTTTCAAATGGTGTGAGAAGATAGGAGTTCTGAGGTTTGGTCTTCAAATGCCCTTGGTTTCTCTTGAGTAGGAGATGTTAATCTCACTTCCTCACATTTATGTTTTTGCTACTCATCTAATTAATAAAGAAACAATCATCCTTTTTCGTGGTTGTGAAAGAAATATATCTTGTGACAATTCTTTACATTAGGATTCAACTTCAAACGTTATTTTACTTGTATGATTTGATTGCATTTCTATTATTCTTTCCTTTCATGCTACGTGCCTTGTGAACTATGGAACCAATCAATAAAATTAGTGTTTATTAAGACTCTATCTGATGTTTTGAGGAATTAATTCAAGATTGTTTTAGAGGTTAAACTTGAATATTTAAGAAGAACATGCACTGTTGAGAATTACAGATTTTCAAACTATATTTTTTATTTCAATGTTCTTTCGTCTATCTTGACATTTTTTTTTTGAGAAAATAAACTTTAATTCCTTAGGGAAATCCCCCTCAAGTTAGCATGCACAATTATGGAACTAAGAGAAAGAGTATCGGTGACCTACATACTTTTTCTAACTAATCATTAGACAACTCCTTTCAAAAGATGATTTTGGGTAATAACAATAGGTCTTGTAGGAAAATTTTCAAATACTTAATGAAAATTGATGACTAGCAAAACGTATGTTGACCAAAGAAATGAGAAAGAAGCATCATTATATATATATATATATATATATATATATATCTATCTATCTATATATATATATATATATATATATATCTATCTATATATATATATATATATATATATATATATATATATATATATATATATATATATATATATATATATATATATATATATATCTGTGTGTGTGTGTGGTAAAGAAATATTGTAAACAAATCTTTCAGGTTTTCCTAATTTGGATTTCCAGGTTAAATATATGTGTAAATGTGTGTGTTTTTCATTGTATCTTTTTTGTTTTATAAAGAATATGTTTGGAAAAATTAATTGTATAGAGTTAAAACCTACATTTGGCATCAAAGAAGTATTGGCTTCAAGGGGGGCCTTGTTGCTAAGTAGTTTTTCTTGGCTTGTGGTAGACCATGTTAAAGTGGGAGATCTACATAATCGATCCATGTGGTGAAAGGAAATGGCGAGTAGTTCAAAGATAGAGATAAAAAAATTCAATGGCTAGATTTTTTCTTTGTGGAAGTTCAAAATGGAAGATTTGTTGGTGGACAAATATTAGTGGATCATTGTTGATCTGGGCACTACAAAAATGGGGATTTCAAAAGAAGGTTGGACTAAATTGGATTGAAAGACAAAGAGAATAATATGATTGTGTCTCTTAGATTCAGTATTACTAAATTTTTCAATAAAAACTACAATGAAGGCATTGTGGAGAAACTTAGGGACTTTGTATTATTTTAAGTCCTTTTTAACAAATTTTTCTTATGGAAAAGTTATATACCTAAGGATGAAGGATGGATACTTAGTGATAAAATATCTAAATTACTTCTATATTGTAGTAAGTAGATCATTATTTGTTGGCATTACGATTTCATATGAAGATAAGTATATCAGTTTGATGTGTTTTTTACCAGACTCATGGATGGTTTGGTTGTTGTCATAGGTAGTATTGCAACTATTTAAGTTTCAATGATATAATCTCATCTCTATTATCAAAGGAGATGATATATAAAAACATGGATAGTTAGAGCAAAAATTCCTTGTTTGTAAGAGGACACTCCCAAAATAGAAATACAAATAAGTCCTAAAGTGGGAGATCTAAATCTTTAGGAAAATTCATAAAGGTATGTTGGAGATGTGGAAAAGAAGTGCAAAACAAGAAAGAATGTAGATCCAAAATTGTCTAGAAAGGGAAGGGATCTGATGATGCTCCTTGTATAGAAGAAAAGGCCTCCTCAAATGATGAAGGGGGTGTGTGCTTGGTTTCTTCAAGTACACATGTAAATCATGAGGCATGGTTGGTCGAATTAGGGGCATCATTTCATATGACTCCTCATAGGGAGTAGTTTTGCGAGTATTAAATAGATGATGGTGGTGATGTGTTCCCATGATATGTCTCTACAACCAATCATAGGATGAGACAAATTTAAATTGAAGAAGGATTACAACACTCTTTTTTTACACATCCTAGGATTAGCCAATAATTTTATGTCTATAAGAAAGATGAGTTATGTAGGTGTAAAAGTAGTGTTCGAAAAGGATACTTGTAGGATGGTTCAAGGAGCAATGGTATTCTTAAGGAGAGTTTGGATCGGATCTATATATAAATTATTGGGAAGCATTGTTAGTGATGGGTGCAACATTTTCATTGTTCTTGAGATTGCAGTTGAAGAAGGAAAAATTCATATAGTCTTCAGAGAAAAGATTATGTTATGGCATCAAATAGTGGGGCATATTGGAGAGAAGGACCTATAAGTACTACATGGTAATGGTATAGTAGAAGGTGTGTCTAATTTCTCTTTGGATTTTTATTTTTTTGAACATAGTTTATATGGGAAGAAAATTCAAGTAAGATTCTCCTTTGGTGCTACAAGGGCAGAGAGAATATTATAGTTGGTGCATAGTGGCATGTTTGTACCTCCATCAATTCCATCACCAATTAAATCTGTGTATTGTGTCCCATTGATAGGTGCCTTCTAGAGGAATACATGGATTTATTTCCTCAGTAAGAAATCTAAATTCTTCGAAAAATTCAAAGAGTTTAAGGAACTTGTGGAAAATCATACAGAGAATAAAGTTAGGGTTTTTAGGATAGGTAATGGTGTTGGGTATGTGTTATATTCTTTCCACGACTAGCCCCAAGTGCTGTGCGTTGCGCCGAGCATAGCAGGGGGTCACAGGGGGGGCGGCAGCACCCTGACGGATTTTTTTTTGGTGTGCGGTCCCACTCATAGGCGGACCCATCCATGTTTTGTGCATGAGTTTGCACATGGTTTTGGGGTACGATGGTTTTCGGCCCCTGGTATTTTGTAGATCCGGTCAAGGGAACTACGGTTATGTTCTAATCCAGGGTTAATGGATTGGGGTTTATGTATGCTTCGGTATGTATATATATGTGTTGTAACATTAAAAGGAATATAATGAAATATCAAGTTGGTCATCCCGATTTGGGATCCAGGGGAAAATCTCTGTGTTTATCTGTTTTTGTTTTATGCTCTTGCTATTGTTTATTTTTTTGTTATAAGATTCATGTGTAGATAATTTATGTTCAGGGTTAAAACCTACATTTGGTATCAGAGTTGTTTCGGCTTCAAGGGGACGCCTTTGCTGCTGAGGGTTTTTTGCTCAGGCTTGAGGTAGACGCTATTCAGTGGGAGATCTGTGGGATCGATTCTTGCGGTGAAAGAAGATGGCGAGCGGTGGGAAGATAGAGATCGAGAAATTTAATGGTTAGAGCTTTGAATTATGGAAGCTCAAGATGGAGGATCTGCTGGTGGATAAAGATCAGTGGATCGTGGTAGATCCAGGTACTAAACCAATGACAATGTCAGATGAAGACTGGAAGAAACTGGATCGGAAGGCTAAGAGAACAATACGGTTGTGTGTCTCAGATTCAGTATTGTTGAATGTATCTGGGGAAGCTACGACGAAGAATTTGTGGGAAAAACTTGGGACTTTGTACCAATCTAAGTCTCTGGTGAATAAGTTGTTCCTGCGGAAAAAGCTGTATAACCTGAGGATGAAGGATGGAGACTCGGTGACAGAGCATATGAATGCCTTCAATACTGTGGTAAGTCAGCTGTCATCTGTTGATATTAAAATCTCAGATGAAGATAAGTGCATCAGCTTGTTGTGTTCTCTACCAGATTCATGGGACAGTCTGGTTATTGCAATAGGTAGCAATACAACTACCTTGAATTTTGATGACATTGTCTCAGCCTTGCTGTCGGAGGAAATGAGACGGAGAAATATGGAGGGTCAGAATGGAGATGCCTTATCTGTACGAGGAAGGTCCTAGAACAGAAACAAGAATAAGTTTTCGAGTGGGAGATCCAAATCTAGAGGGAGATCTAAATCTCCTGGAAAGTTTGTAAAGGTGTGCTGGAAATGCGGAAAGGAAGGGCACTACAAAAAGGACTGCAGATCTAAAGCTCCCGAGAAAGGAAAGGGATCTGATGATGCTCCTTCTGCAGAGGCAAAAACCACCTCGGATGAAGGTGGGGATGTGTATTTGGCTTCTTCTTCAAATACACATGTAGATCATGAGTCATGGTTGATTGACTCAGGTGCATCCTTTCACTTCACTCCCCATAGGGAGTGGTTCTGCGAGTATGAGAAATATGATGGTGGTGATGTCTTCCTAGGGATGATAGGAAGGCCAGAATCGTCGGATGTGGAAAGGTCAAGTCGAAGTCGCAAGGTGGTAGGATTAGAAGACTTCCTCGTGTTTCTCGCATATTCCTACTGGGCCGTAACCGATTTTGTAAGCAAGATGGATGATGCAGTAAATACAATGTTTGAGAAAGATGCCTCGCAAGATGGTTCAGTATTAATGCAAAGAGTGCGGATCGGAGCTCCGAAAGGAGGCCATGGTTGATGAAATGGCATCCTTGCACAAAAATGAGGCATGGGATCCGGTGGAGTTGCCGGCTGGAAGGAAGCCCATCGGGAGAAAATGGGTGTTTAAGAAGAAGATGAATGTAGAAGGCAAGGTGGAGAAATACAAAGCTCGGTTGGTAGCAAAAGGTTATTCCCAGGTGCCGGGAATTGATTTTGGTGATATTTTTTCTCCTGTTGCCAAAGTTACTTATATTAGATTACTTTTATCTGTTGCTGCTGCATTTGATTTTGAGATAGAACAGATGGATGTGAAGACAACATTTCTTCACGGGGATCTAGAAGAGGAGATCTACATGAAGCAACCCGAAGGCTTTATGGTGAAGGGTAAGAAAGAACTAGTATGCAGGTTGAAGAAGTCTCTGTATGGGTTAAAACAGTCACCAAGGATGTGGTATCAGAAATTTGATACCTATATACGGGGACTTGGCTTCACCAGAAGCAAGGAGGATCACCGTGTTTATTTTAAATTAATTGGTGACCGTGTTATTTATTTGGTCTTGTATGTGGATGATATGTTGTTGATTGGAAATGACAAAGAAATTATCCAAGATTTGAAGACCCAACTGTTCTCCAAATTCGACATGAAAGATCTTGGTGCCGCAAACTAATTTTGGGCATGGAAATTAAGAGAGATCGGGCAAAGAGGAAGCTCTGGTTAAACCAGAGGAAGTATGTCGAGACTATATTGCAGAGGTTCAATATGCAGGATAGTAAACCGGTGAGTGTTCCTATTCTTGTAGGTGCAAAGCTGTCTGCTGAACAGTGTCCCAAGACACAAGAAGAAGAGGAGGATATGTCCCGTGTTCCATATGCAAGTGCAGTGGGTAGCCTGATGTATGCAATGGTCTGTACTAGACCAGACATTGCACATGCAGTGGGAGTATTGAGCAGGTTTATGTCAAACCCAGGGAAGGAGCATTGGACAAAAGTGAAGCGGGTTTTCAGATATTTACGTGGCACTAGTGATTATGGCTTGTGCTACCAGGGAAGACCAGGATTGGAAAGAATGTTGGACATTCGTGGTTTTGTTGATGCAGACTGGGCTGGAGATCCGGACCAAAGAAGATCTACAAGTGGGTATGTGTTTAGCCTATTTGGAGGTGCAGTCAGTTGGATGAGTAAAAGACAGTCTGTAGTGGCTCTTTCAACTACAGAGGCAGAATACATAGCAGCCACTCATGCAAGCAAGGAAGCAGCTTGGTTGCAGAGATTGTGTTCAAGTATGGGGTTGGTACAACAAGCTATAAGGATAGACTGTGATAGCCAAAGTGCAATTTTCTTGGCTAAGAACCCTGTTTATCATTCAAAGACAAAGCACATTGATGTTCAATATCACTTTGTTAGAGATATGGTTGAGGCTAAAAGGGTGTTGCTGGTAAAGGTGGACACTTTGAAGAATGTTGCAGATGCATTGACGAAGTCTGTGAGCACTCAGAAGTTCTCTTGGTGTAGAGAAAAAATGGGTGTTGAAGAATTGGCCAAATGACTAAGCTCTCCTGTGGCCCCCTGTGGAAAGAAAACAACAAGTGGGAGAATGTTGGGTATGTGTTATATTATTTCCACGACTAGCCCCACGCGTTGTACGTTGCGCCGGGCGTAGCAGGGGGGGCGGTAGCCCCCCCCTGTCGGGGTTCGGGGTAGCGCCCCGGCGAAATTTTTTTTGGTGTGCGGTCCCACTCATAGGCGGACCCACCCATGTTTTGTGCATGAGCTTGCACATGGTTTTGGGGTACAATGGTTTTCGGCCCTTGGTATTTTGTAGATCCGGTCAAGGGAACTACGGTTATGTTCTAATCCAGGGTTAATGGATTGGGGTTTATGTATGCTTCGACATGTATATGTATGTGTTGTAACACTAAAAGGAATATAATGAAATATCAAGCTGGTTGTCCCGATTTGGGATCCAGGGAAAAATATCTGTGTTTATCTGTTTTTGTTTTATGCTCTTGCTATTGTTTATTTTCTGTTATAAGATTCGTGTGTAGATCATTTCTGTTCAGGGTTAAAACCTACAAATGGTGGAGAATTATGTGGGAATGAATTTAAATAATTATCTAAGAAGCATGGTATAACAAGGTAGAAGACTACTTCATACACACCTCGGTAGAATGTAGATGTATAAAGGATAAATAGGACACTAATGAAGAAATAAAGAAGAATGCTCAGTGGTTATAGGTTAGGACATGAATTATGGATAGAGGCAATGGATAATGCATGTTACTTGGGAAATAGATCACCCTCATCAACATTGGATGATAATACTCCACATGAGATATGGACTGGTAAGGAACATTATTTTAAACATATTAGGGTATTTTGTTGTGATGCTTAAGTACATGTTGCAAAGGAGAATAAGGGTAAGCTATATAAGAAATCTGAAAAGTGTATCTTTATTGGTTATAAAGATGGTTTAAAAAATTATGAGCTTTGGAACCTAGAAACTAAGAAGGTTGTGTATATTCAAGATGCAAAATTTAGAGAAACCCAATACGTTTTCAAATAGGAAGCCCTACCAAGGGAGAAATAACAAAAAAATACAGAGTTTGAATTGAAGGATGATGAATCAAAATCTACAAAAGAACAAGAATCAGAAGAAGAAGAACCACATACCTTGGTATTGAGGAGATCGATTTGGGAAAGAAGGATTTAAGAAAGGTATATTCCACCTAATTTCTGATCAATTTTTGCTATGTTTATTATTGATGATGACCCTCAAATTGTTAGGGAGGAAATGGATTCAGAGGATGGAAAACTCTTAAAAAGGTCATGGTTGAAGAAATGGTAGCCTTGGGAAAATATGAGGCTTGGGATCTATTAGAGTTGTAGTTGGAAGAAATCTCATTGGAAACAAAAGGGTGTCTAAAAGGAAGTTGAATGCAAAATGAAAAGAGGAGAAATACAAAGCTTAGTTAGTAGCAAAAAGTTATTCCAAAGTAGAGAGAAACTGAATTTGATGAAAGCTTTTATCCTATTGCCAAGTTAACTTCTATTAGAATTATTTTATATGTTGTTGTTGATTTTTATTTTGAAGTAGAACATATGGATGTGAAAACAATACTACGTAAGGATTCAAAAGAAGAAATTTACATGAAACAACCATAAGGCTTTGTGGTGAACGAAAAGAAAGAACTGGTATGCATGCTAAAAAAATTATATATAGATTAAATCAATCACCAATGATATGGTATCAAAAAATTGATACTTATCTATTGGGACTTGGCTTCACAAGGATCAAAGTGGATCATTGTGTGTATTTAAAATTATTTGGTGATCATCTTATTTTTTTGGTTATACATGTGGATGATATGTTGTTGATTGGAAATGGTAGGGCAATCATCCAAGACGTGAATACTAAATTGTAATCTAAATTTGACATGAAGGATCTTGTTGTTGCAAATTTAATTTTGGGCATGGAAATAAAAAGAGATTAGGAAAACAAGAAACTATGGCTTAATCATAGGAAATATGTTGAGACAATATTGCAGAGGTTTAATATGTAGGAATGTAAATTGGTAAAGTTATTTATTCATGTAGGTGTAAGTAATTTGAAAAATAGTGTCCCAAGACAGGGGAAGAGGAAAATAACATGGCCCATGTTCCATATGCCACTGTGGTTGGAAGTTTGACGTACGTAGTGGTTTGTACTAGATCATACATTGTACATGTAGTGGGAGTATTGAGCAGTTGTATGTCAAAATGTTCAAGTATTTGAGTGGCACTATTAATTATGTATTATGCTACCAAGGAAGACTAGGATTGGATAGTGTCAGACATACATGGTTTTGTGGATGCAAAATGGGCCAGAGATTTGGATTGCATAATAACTATAATTGGGTATGTGTTTTACCTATTTGGAGGAGGAATTTTTTGGATGAGAAATAGATAGTCTGTAGTGGCCCTTTCAACTACAAAAGCTAAATACGTAGAATCCACTCATGAAAGAAAGGAATAAATATTGTTACAGAGATTATGTTTAGATATTGGGTTGGCATACCAAGCTATTAAGATAGATTGTGAGAATTATGGTGCGATCTTCCTACTAAATAACCCAACCTATTATTATAATACAAAGTGTAATGCTGTTCAATATCATTTTGTAAGAGATATGATTGAAGTAAAGAAGGTGTTTTTTATGAAGGTGGACACTTTGAATAATGTTCCAGATTCATTAACAAAATCTATGAGCACTGAGAAGTTCTCTTGGTGTAGAGTAGCATTGGGCATTATTGCCTAAATTATTGATCATGTACTCCTGCAACCATCGATGAGCAAAGAAAACAAGAAGTAGGAGAATGTTGGGTATCCGTTATATTCTTTGCATGTTTATCCTCACACGTTGTATGTTGCATCATGCAAAACATGGGGGGTCATTGTTGGGTCCTTCGTTTTGAAGGAATAGTAGTTGTGGAGGAAATTATGGACAAAGTTGTCGGAAGTAGAGCACTGGAAAATAAAATCGGCAGTGGAATACTTGTTTTGGAACTTGTGCAATGGAAAATAAGGGCACATACCGAAGAAAAATGAGTCGATCTTGATACAATCGACAAAGAACCAAGATAATGGCCCCAGATATTGGAAATCCATGGATTAAGCGAGTGAGAGACCATAGACTAAATCAAGCGAGAACGACTAAAAAAGAAGACAAAAGGCGTGAAGAAAGAAGTTTAGATAACGCCACAAAGTTTAGATAGTGTTGCAAGTTTAGTTTTGTTGTAATGTTTGGGATCTAAACAGTGAAAGACTGCTTACGGGAATATCTGGATATATAATGTTATATTTTGACACTTGCTCTAAGTTGTGTTATCTGCACAAAATCATATAATGTGCTGCAATCTATAATGGAGAAATGATTTTGTAATTGGGCTTTGTTATGTTAATAATAAAATCAAATAGAAGTTATGTCATTTGTCTGTGTATTGTGTCCCACTTTTAAAATTTGTTGCGTATGTCTATTTTATGTTAAATGCTTGAGTTAAATAGCTACGAATGAATGTATAAATGGTTCTGTAAGCTATTTGGATAGGTAAATCTAGACCCCTTACACCTTTCTATGGTTCTGGATCGCCTCAGGTGAGATGCTCCTTTGATTCAAGGGAGTGAAAAGTTTGGTGAAATACTACACTACGCAGAAACCTTTGTTGGCACCCTAGGTCGAACCCAAGGTCATACTTCAATTAAAAATTTATGCCAAAAATAGTATTGTTGTCGGGACCAAAAGTTTCTTAAGGGGATTTAGATCATGCGACCATGTCTATTCATCGGGACATCTAAAAATGGTGGCATGAGAGAGTTGATTACTTTATTTTGCAGTAGGCAAAATTCAAACAAAAGGATCTAGATTGGGTCGAAGAATATATTTTGTATGTCGAGCCTGCTTGTGACTAGTACAAGATATTTTGGTGTAAGTTCCTTGAGGAGTTAGAAAATTGGTTGAATCGGTTTCACCATAAATCGAGGGTTGTGGTGTAACCTAGGTTGCACAAAACTTGGACAACAACTGACCTGATTGATATTCATCGGTTGGATACATATCTAAGGAGAGTTATCGACTTTTGGGTTAACGCAAATCTTGAAGGTTATATCATTGAATTTGCGACTGAGAAGCACCAATATTTATCTCATGAAGAATTCATATTCAAAATTGGAATACGAGGAAAACTACTAAAATATAATCCTCTTTGGATTAAAGTATTTTTTGTTGAAGATAGCTTGTTGGTGTTTCCACAAGATCAAATGGCATCTTAAGTTTATAGTAATGGGGCTATGGATTAGGGGAGAGGAATTTCATGTCAATTCAGGAGGATGAAGAAGTTATTATAATGAGTCAAGAAGAGTTGTGGAAGGCGAGAGATTTTAGAGAATTGCGGAGGGAAAGAATAGTTGAAGAGTGCCGTGAAAGAAATTTGTGGGAAGTTAGGGCTAGAAGAAGGGAACTGTAGCACATAGGTGATGATGTAAGAATTTCAGAGGTGTGGAATAAGGAAATAGAGACTTCAGAGTTGCAGAAAGGAAATGAGAGAATAAGGAAATGGAGACTTTGGAGTTACGGAAAGGAAATGAGAAAGAAGGTTATTTTTCTGGAAAAATGGGAGCTTCTAGTGGGAGTGAAGCAGAAGATTTAGAAGTGGTTACTATTGGGCTGTATAAATCATTTTTAAATGACTAAACAGTACACATTAATTATCAATCCAAGGACGTCTTTTTATTCTAATGACAGTTGCACTGTTTGTTCCGATACACCAACCAGAAGTAATTCCAAAGAAAATAAATCGTTGCTGAAGTAAATGCTGGAATTAAATCACTCATGCATAAATAAAAGGATCTACAAGACTGGAATCACACTTCAATTAATCTGTTCTATCACACCACACAACAAGTATCCATTTGGTGTCTCTAATATCATATGTGTAACAACATACAAAGTATTGAAATTGAAACAAATATATTCACAGCTGAACAACAACAACAACACTCTACTAGTACATAAACTAAAATACAATTACATACACACAACTACTTTAATCTTGGCAATCCCTGCTAAGAAGGAGGGCCCTTCCTCCCTAGCAAGGCGTAGGTAGAGGAAGAACTTAATGGAAACTAAATTGAATAACGCATGTAACAACAATAACAGGAGAATCTGTATTAATCTGAGCACAATTACAGAGCCAAAATAATGTTGTTCTCTGCTAACCTTTCGACCTCTAGTGCCGAGATCTATATAGCGGTTACATCTCTGAAAATCAAGGGATGGATCAGTCATGAGAATATTATGATTCTCATGCTGATCGAAATAGAAGACATATAGTTATAACCTCTCCTTAATAAATTTTTGACTAGAAAATTATAGATTACAATCAAAACTGCCCTTAGGCTTTTATCCCCAAAATACAATGCTAAACAACTTCTACAGCTATCACAATAAAACCACAGCTGTAGTGTAACAGCTAAAGGACAAATCATTAGCAGGTGTTGACGGGATCCGGTCAACGGTACAACTGTATTAGCGGTTTGTCAGCGGGTTTGTAATAGTAGGGTGTAACAACAGTTGCTAGCGGATCTGTAACATCAAGGTGTAACATCATCGCTCACTATAACATCACACCCTTAACTTCTCTTGTGTACTTCGTGCTTGGGATATTTGGTGCTACAATTGACATCTGGAAAGACAACACAAATACCATAGATCTTCTCCGAACATTCATCCTCAATTAGTCATAAAAAGGCACGATATATCATAATAATTGATGAAATGGCAGAGTAATGAAAACAAGGTAAAACATCACAAGTTAGGATAGAAAGGTAGGAAAAAGAGGCAAAGATAGTCCTATTGGTTATGGTCATGAGGAAAAATAGGGAAAAAAATGTAGGAAAAATGTGCAAAACTGGCACCCAACATCTCCCCCTAACTGAAATACTTGCATGTCCTCATGAAAACTCATCTCTCATGGGAATATCTCCGGTGAAGGTCGGTGAGATCATAAGCACCAGCTGTATCTTCGTCTGCAGACCTGTACCCCTGATTGGCCATCAACTGCCGTACCCAGGACTTTGACTCATACTTAATTCATAATTACTCTAATAATCCTCAATTACCAGCCAGATCAAAGGAAACTTGAATCTCAATCCCAGACATAAAGCACCAAGGGATTGTATGATCTGCGCATAAGCTGGTACATGTGTAACAGCCACCACAAAATTTTGGAATGAGAATGGGTCCCCTTTCAGTAGCTTAGCATTGCTGGCTTCCGTACGTTTCAAGCACCCTGTTAAGGCGCGACTCTTCATCATTGAGAATTGATTGAGGCAGAAGTTCACAATTCTTCTTCTATAAGTGGTAGCCGGTTATTTAATCCCAAGGGTACTCAACATTCTCCTGAATTCTCGCCTTAACTCGACAGTCCATCCTGGTTTTGCCCAAATCCACAATGTCGTCTTCTCCTCATTAGTCTCCATAGATTTGATGGCCATATGCCATTCAATCTTATTCTTCATGAAGGATACAAAAGCTCTCAATTGAAGATCTCCCATATAGAATAATACTGTCACAACCATATGCATACTCACATGTTCAGAAATAATATTGTGCAAGAATAACTCACACAACAAACTTTGCTCATTGAAATCGGAGGCATGGAAAACATCTAGAAATGTGCGAGTGGAAGAACATATATAGGGTCTATCCTCCATAACGGATTTCATCTGGAACAAGAAGTAACGTTCCCACAGAAAAATAGGATAGGATGGAGAAGGCCGCCTACAACCCAGAAAATTGAGGGCGAGGTCATGAAGTTTTTGCTTGTCTATGGTGAGGTCCCAAACTTGCTACTGTAACAACAGTAGTTGTTCCTTCTATTTCTTCAGAGCTTCCTTCTACTTATAATTCTCCCATCCTTTCTTCAACCCTTCTTTCATCCATCTTTCATGTAAAGTTTCTATTTCTCTTTGATGTTCGTTTAGCGAAATCGTCCCCTCCCAAAGGGAGATTGCTTCCTATTTCCACTTTTATAATTCAGAAATTAACAAAATTTTCTCATAACTCCATCCCGAGGTGGGACCCGACATTATTCTACATTTGATATCCACATCAATAATAGGTGTAGCAGCCTCTGCTAAATGGGGTTGTTCCATCTCTACTACTGGTTCTTATGTAACAACAGCTTCCTCGGTGGGTTCATGTGTGTCAGCCCTTTTGTTTCCACCTAGAGTAGCCTCTGTGTCCATTGTTTTTTCTTCTACAATAGGAGTGGCCTCCACAGGTTCTTGTGGGTCGGCTTCTAGATCAATTATTACAGGAGGCTCTGCTTTAACTGCTGGTTCTTGTGTAACAACAGCATCATCAACATGTTCTTGTGTAACAGCCTCCTGTTGTTTTGTGTATGTTTCCATTGGGATAATATTTTCTCTATAGACCTTATATCCCACTGTTTTTAATTCTTGAAAACATGTCATGCATACAGACACTGGAATTTCCTTCCCCTCAAACAATTTCTGTTTTAGTTCTTCATTTTCCTTTCTTAGATTTTCGAGTTCTAAAAACATGACATGGGTTTCATCCTTACCCGATGAGGAGGGTTTCCTTTCTTCTTCTAAAACTTATGCTTCTATTTTCTTTCCAGCCATAGGCAAAGGTTCTGCAGGTATGCTGACTTTCACTCTTTGTTTTTGCCTTCTATCCCCAGTTGGTTCATCAGTAGGCTCTTTCCTAATTCTAACTCTAGCAGGTCGAGTCTGGGTTTCCAATTCTGCTTGACTTCCTCCTGAAGTCGTGGTCTGTTTCCCCCGACTTGTCCTTGGCCTCTTTCGCTTGAATTATTTCCAGGTTTTTCCTTGCTACCCTAGGGCATCCAGCACGATTAACTTGATGAGTCCGTGATTAGTCACACATGCCTCTGGGTGTGCTGTTGTTTTTACTGTTGCCGCCATATGCTTGATGTTCCCTAACAAATAGAATGGAAGATTAATCCTTTGCTGGTGCCGAAGGTGATTAAGAAGAGGAAAGTGATAGTTGAACACTATCGTGGATCTTCCCTCACAAGTGATATATTTAATTAAACCCAGGGCAACATCTTCCCAAGGATGAGGAAGTGACAACCTGTCAATTCCTCTCCCTTTCTTCTCCAGTTTTTCTTCTCCTTCTAGGAATTCTTCTTTCAAGGAGGGGTCATTGATTTTTCTGTTAAACCACCTCCGCCCCTCTACTGGCAATGAAGCTACCTGGGCAATTACCTCTTTAGTCACCTCCACTTGCATGCCCCTTACTCGGGTTTGATTATTGTTCAAATTCTGAGCAAATTCAATTGCCACCGCCTCGTCTGAGCCTTCAAGCTTCTGGAAATACTCAATCCATCCGGCATCTCTGAATATATGGTAGGATTATGGAAAATTCTGAAAGGCGTCCATAGAATCCGACTCTTGCCTAACCGCTACTCCACCCATCTTTGTTGTGTGTCTCTAAATTTGCTTCTTGCTGCTCAGCTCCACTGTAATATCACTGTGTTTCTGAATTTGCTGCTTCTCAGCGTCACTGCTTGTCCCAATTGACGAGTTTACAATGAGGATGTGTAGTTTCAGTCGAGGAGGTTGATGGGAGGTGATGGATTTTACAGATTTACCGAATCGTACCTCACACTAATATTCATAAATGGCTCATTATGGAAAGTAATGGGATTTAGTACACACGCTCTTTTCCAACCGGATTCGATCATCATTGGCAATTATGTTATTTAATTGGGTGCATGCGGATTTGATATAGGTTTATTGCTACGAATTTTTGCAATGATTTCAAGACATATCCCCTCCCCCACCTTAATGTGACAGCTGCCCATGGCCATCACGGGAATATCATTACTTTTGCCAATTAATCACAGAATCATAAATGACAATGTTTACCTTTTTAATGACATACCTGAGGTGAAGTGGAGGAAGATTTAGAATTGGCGGCATCCTACTTGCAGCGCTCATGTTGTTGCATTTGTCCAGCGCAGTTATTGTTGTTATGGAATGAATCATAAGAAACAATTTTCGTGGTTGTCGGCTGTTACATGTGTAACATCCAAGACAACCATTAGATTATTCTTTAAAAAAAAAAAAAACATAATAATCATGAGAAATTGGTACAGAAAAGGAAATTACATGAATGCCATCATCCTATAAAATATATCAGAGAGGGATGATGATGTTTCAAGAAGAAAAACATGGGTTTAACAGTCACCACAAGAGTGGTTTTCAGTTGTTACTAACTATTTGATTACGCCCCGGAAAGGGGTTTTCACAGTTAGATTTATTATTTCTACTTTTATTTTTATTTTGTTATCTATTTTTATTTTTATTTTTAGTTATTTATTTATTTTTTTAAACAGGTGTAACAACTTCCACAAAGGTGGTTTTCAACTGCTGCACTTATTGGAATTTCAATTTTGAGGCTGCACAGGATAATGTTCCCCTGTTGTCGTAACATGAAGATCAGATTCTGTGACAACGTTGACAGATGATTCCTTTGAAGCGGGTTGATGATATAACCTTAGATGGTGCCCATTAACGAGAAATGGTGTCTTAGCACTGTCAATGGTGGCCAATTGTACAGTCCCATTGTCAAAGACCATATCCACTTCGTAAGGACCTAGCCATCTGGTGCAGAGCTTGCCTTTGAAATCTTTGAACCTTGAATCATACAAAAGAGCCCAATCTCCTTTCTGGAAATTTTTCTTCTTAATAAACCCATCATGTCATCTAGCTCTTTGCTGTTGAATGGAAGCAAGCCATTTCTCTTCCAATTCATTGAGCTGGTTCAGTCTTTGAGTCTGTGTTGTACTCAAATCCAGATCAACCTGCAATGATGTTCTTAATGTATTTATTTCAAACCCTATGGGGAATAAGGGATTCTTACCATACACCAATTCATACGGTGAGAAGCCTGTAGTATTCCTCCATGTTGTCCTATAAGCCCACAGTACCTCTGGAAGTTTCTCGGCCCAATTTCTACAGTGGCTGGCTACTGGCTTTGTTAAGATTCCCTCAATGACTTTATTGGTGCTTTCTACTTGACCATTTTCTTGTGGGTGATATGGTGAAGTGATTCTGTGATGAATTTGATACTTTTCAACCAGCTTCTTGATCAAATGAGATGTGAACTGAGGCCCCCCATCTATCACTATCTCTTTGACTATCCCGAAGCGAACAAAAATATCTTGGAATAAGAAGTCTAAAACAACCTTCTCTATTGCTCTAGTTAGTGCCTTTGCTTCAACCCATTTTGTGACATAATCGGTGCAGACAAATATGTATGATTTTTGATGTGATGAAGGATTAATTGGTCCCACAAAGTCTAGGGCCCATTTATCAAATGGTTCTATCATTATCTGAGGTTGTATTGGCATCTCATCCGATTTCAGAGGTTGGCCCATCCTTTGGCAGCTATCACATCCTCTCACAAACTTCTTGGCATCTTGGAATATAGTTGGCTAGTAGTACCCTGTTGAGAGTACTTTATGTCCTGTCCTCTTGTCAGCGAAGTGTCCTCCACAAGGTTCCCCATGACAAGCCTTCAAGATCTAAAATATCTCATCTTCTTTAAAACGCCACCTAATCTGAAAATCTGGCCTGGTGTGATAGAGATTGCCTTCTATCCAGGAGTAGGTGGCGCTCTGTTGTATAATATTCCTTCTTTCCTTGGAAGACAATTGGTGTGGGAATTTTCCTGCAGCAAGGTAATTGGCTATATCTACATACCATGGTGAGTGAGTAGAGATGGAAAAAATATATTCACATGGAAAAGAATTCTCAGTGGCAGTGAAGTCATCACTTATGGTTAATCTAGAAAGAAAATCAACAACTACATTATCTTTTCTGAATTGATCTAAAATAGTAATATCAAATTATTGTAACAACAATAACCATCGTGTAACTCTACCATTAGTAACAGTCTTTTTCATCAAAAAATAAATTGCAACATGGTCAGTGTGTACAAATACTTGGTACCTGGTGATGTAGTGCCGGAATATGTTGATAGCATGCACTACTGCTAGGAATTCCTTCTCAGTAATAGTGTAGTTGAGTTCTGCTGGAGTTAAGTTCTTTCTGATATAATAAATGGCATAAGGTTTCTTTTCCTCCAACTACCCCAAAACAACACCACAACCATGTCAGATGCATCCGTAGCAATATGAAATGGCAATTCCCAGTTTGGTCCTCATAAAACAGGTGCTTTTGTTACACAGTTTTTCAACTTTAAAAATGCTTAATCGCACTTCCCTGTCCACACAAATTCTGCATATTTCATGAGTAATGAAAATAGAGGAGATGCAATATTTGAAAAGTTCTCTATGAATCTCCTATAGTATCCCGCATGTCCCAAAAAACTACGTACCTCTTTTGGAGTCTTAGGGGTCAGGATTTTCGAGATTACCTCAATTTTTGCAGGATATACCTTGATTCCATCTACTGAAATGAAATGTCCCAGCAAAATTCCCTTGGTCATCATCATGTGGCATTTTTCCATGCTCAGAGCAACATTAGTTTGTTCACAACATTCCAGCACTTTTTCCAAGTTAGCTAATGCTGTCTCAAAGGCATCTCTGTAGGGTGTAAAATAATCCGTAAATATTTCAAGACAGACATTCAAAAGATTAGAAAAAATACCCAATATTTCCCTCTGAAAGGTTGTTGGTGCATTACAGAGGCCAAAGGGAAGGACTCTGTATGCAAAAGTACCCCATGGGCAAGTGAAGGTTGCCTTGTCTTGGTTTTCCGGGGCAATCTGTATTTGATTATAGCCACTAAACCCATCTAGAAATGAAAATAATTTTTTTCCAGAAAGAGAGTCCAAGGCCTGATCAATGAATGGTAAAGGAAAATGGTCCTTTTGAGTGGCCTTGTTAAGTTCTCTATAGTCAACACAGACTCTCCATTTTCCATTCTTATTCGGAACTATGACAAGCGGAGACACCCACTGACTGTAAAAAATGGGGTAGATGAAATTAGCATTAAGGATTTTCTGCAATTCTTCTTTCACTGTCTCCTTAAGTGCAGGGTTCATTCGGCGCTAAGGTTGTATAACTGGTTTGCAGTCCTCTTTAAGGTAAATATGGTGAGTGCATAGGCTAGGATGGATTCCTTTCATATTCGTATAGTCCCGTGCAAATGCCTTTTTGTATTTTTGTAACAGCTGTATCAACAATCTGTTTTGTTCAGCAGTCAGGTTAGGATTGATGTTTAAACTTTTTCTAGGTTCGATTTCAACGAGACTGCTGATAGTATGCAGAGTTGTTTTCAAATGTTCAATAATTGCATCATATACCTCCTATTCTTCTCCCAAATATCTAATGGAGGCATCAGGGAGTGAATTACTAATAAAACCATTAATGATATAGTCCTTTGTTTCATCCTTAAAGTATTGTGTTTTTCCAAGCGCGAGAAGAGGTAGGGAAAGATCAGATTCAGGTGCAAATTCATCCCACCAGGGACTACTTGAATCAATATGAGGTTTTGTTGGGAGATAAATGTTTAGGTTGTGAGTGGCCTGCCCATCTGAGATCACCATAGATCCAGACCTACATCCGATATATGCATCTGCAGTGGCCAGACACAACTTTCCCAAGATTAATGGATGACCCCCCAGGTTGGATTTGGTTTGTAAAATGAGAAATTTAGTCGGATAGTTCCAGGAAGCCATAATGATAACCACATCTTCTATCATTCCCTCAGGCTTGACTTGGGACCTATCTGCTAATTCAAGCACTGTGGGTGCATGTCTAAGTCCATGAAGTCCTAGAGAGAGGAAGAAGTATTTAGTCATGACATTAATAGATGCCCCTATATCAATCAAAGTATTGGTTATGGGATGATTGTCAATATGGACAGTCACTGTAGGGTTCCCTGGGTCATTATATTTAGTCAACAAAGGTTGATCAATCATAAGACCAGACAATTTCCCCATGACATGGATAGTAGCAGGGTCTTTAGGTTTCCTTCCAGGTCTTTTGATGCATAGATCCCTCACTGTTTTAGCATAGATAGGCACTTATTTAAGAGCTTGTAACAGTGGAATCCACACATACAGATTTTGCAGCTCCTTGAGAAATTCAGATTCAGGGTGTGAGACTAGCCCAGTTTCAGTTAATCATTGAGGGTATGGAGGATTCTGAATGCTAACATCTGAGTCGATTATCACAGATGTACCAGCCTTACTCAGATTGGCTGTTGTGGAAACAATAGATCCTCCCGATTTGGCTACTAAAGATGTAACAACGGGTATTGTATCAGTTGTTACATGTGTAACAGCTGCCTTAGAATCTTCCATATCCTTCCTAGGTGATTCACATCCTTCGGTAATAATGGGAGTATGTTCAGATCTGATTACTTTCCCTGATCAAAGTTGAACCTCGTTAAGTCCAATAGGAGTAATAAGATAAGTTTGGAGGGTAACCAGAGCATCCATGCTCTGGGCTGCCTTATTATTTGGATTGGGGTTAGCTTGCACAGGTAATTGGGGTCAGACAAAAGGTGTAGGATTTTTAATAGAAGACAGTTGTAACTGTTGTTGTTGCATTGGTAATGGAGGGGGTACTGGACCTTGGCCATTACTTCTCTAGTTCTGACCCTAAGGATTGGGTTGTGATGGAGGATATTGCATTAGTGGAGGAGACAACCACTGGTTCCATGGTGAAGGAAATTGTGTTGAGGAAGGAGTAGGATACTGCCATGGATATTGCTGACTATTATAAACATTACTCCAAGGATAAAAAGAGGAACATCTGAAGGCATACCGGTAGTTTGCAGTTGCCATGGTCTCTTTGATCTGATGAAATAAGAAGATTGAACATCCTCACTTGATTCTTGAAGTACAACCTTCAGTCTGGGAAACTCAGGACACTGATTTGTAGAGTGCGCCAACTCACAGATGTTGCACCAGCTGACACTATTCATTCCACATTCTCTCTCCAAATGTTTCTTTTTGCATCGGGGACAGAATATTGCTAAGGCTTCTTCAGCTTCTGCTTGTGCTTTCTTGACTTGTACTGTAGTAATCTGGGCAGAGAGAGTGCTAAGGAGGTCGGTTTTAAAATCCTCAAATAAGTTCCTGATCTCTGCTCTGGTTACTCCTCCGCTCATGGAATTCTATATCTGGACTGAAGGATTCAGAACTGAAACTTTCCCTTTTACCGATCCTCTTGAGCTACGCAGGCAAAGCTTCATTATCTCATTAAGTGTTTCTTGCGATATGTCTCCTTTTCCCAATAGGTTCAGATGCTCCTGACAATCATCTCTTATACCTATTAAAAATATTGGCTTTAGAATTTCTGGATCTAAGTTATCGAACTTAAAACTCTATAAATTTTAGTGAAATCACTCCAGATAGTCTTCCAAGCTTTCCTCCTCCTTCTGTGCAATTCTGAAAATCTCATCCTTAAAATCCCTGGTTCGACAGTAATCCTGATACTTAAAAAGGAAGGCCTCTCTCATTTCGTTACAGGTTTGAATCGTGCTAGCACCCAATATCATGAACCATCTTAATGTTTCTCCTTTCAGAGTAGCAGGGAATAATTTCATCTTCTGGGCATCTAAAGTGTAGTCATAACCTCTACAAAGCACATCGAATTCGAACAGAAAGGTATCAGGGTCTTCAACAACCATCCCTTGAAAGGATGGTAGGGATGATAAAGGAACATTCTTCATAGGAGCCTCATCCTGTGTTACTACTATTGGGAATTCAAAAGTAACAGAGCTATCTTTTTTGACATTCTCATCCCCCAGGGATGATTATTCTGATGGGATGAACAGACCTCGAAGTGTACTGGAGATTGAAAAATAAAAGGATCAGGTTGTTCCAGGACCAACTGTTTAACAACACTACCAGCATCCAATTGATGATCAACTGAATGTTGTTCCTCAGGTTCCCTGATCCTCCCCATTGGTCTCTCTGTGTCCTTCAATTCTTAGATCCTGATCAATGATTCTCCACTGCTGTTTTGAATATGGAGTTTTGATATCAGGGGTGGATATGTTGTTCGAAGGATGGTGAGTTCCAGACACAGAAGAAAACGATGGTCCAAGATTTTATATTGTTGCTGCTTTCTGTGGTCTTGTCTTCCTATAATCTCTATATGACGTGGACAATTCCTTTTCTGCCCTTGAGATCAGATCTCCAAAGAATGTCTTTCTTCCCAAATCTGCACTCTTCTTTTCCTTCTTACGACTTGTCTTTCCTGTAGTCAGCAGAGTGGGGGGTGTTTGTAGATGTTGATATTGTCCTACTGGCACACATGGGCCCTATGTGTATCAATTCATCCTATGAGTGCTTCAGTTTCTATAGCAGTGAGCCCGCCCAGGTTTGTTAGAGCGATGTGCAGGTTCTTACCTCTCGTCTTACCGCCCAACGATTGTATAGTTGAAGACACCCAAAATTCAACTCAAGTGTCCCAGCGAGACATTGGTGAGCCCGCTCAAGTTTGTTAGAGCGATGTGCAGGTTCTTACCTCTCGTCTTACCGCCCGAAAATTGTGTCACTGGAGACACTCTAAAAAACACATGGAAATTGCACTTCTAAGAAACAAATCTGATTGATTGGATTGTCACTGCCATCCCGACACCGACGCCAAAATGTTGGGATGTATAAATCATTGTTAAATGAATAAACAATACACATTAATTATCAATCTAGGGACATCTTTTTATTCCAATTACAGTTGCACTGTCTGTGCCAATACACCAACCAGAAACAATTCCAAAGAAAAGAAATCGTTGCTGAAGTAAATGCTGGAAGTAAATCACTCATGCAGAAATAAAATGATCTACAAGACTGGAATCACACTTCAATTAATCTGTTCTAGCACGCCACACAAAAAGTACCCAGCTGGTGTCTCTAATATCATATGTGTAACAACATACAAAGTATTGAAATTGAAGCAGATATATTCACAGCTCAATAGCAGCAATAACACTCTACTGGTACATAAACTGAAATACAATTACATACACACAACTACTTTAATCACTACAATCCTTGCTAAGAAGGAGGGCCCTTCCTCCCTAGCAGGGCGCAGGTAGAGGAAGAACTTAATGGAAACTAAATTGAATAACGCATGTAACAGTAATAACAGGAGAATTTGTATTAATCTGATCACAATTACAGAGCCAAAATATTGTTGTTCTCTGCTAACCTTTCGACCTCTAGGCCCGAGATCTATATAGAGGTAACATCTCAGAAAATCAAGGGATGGATCAGTCTTGAGAATCTTATGATTCTCATGCTGATCGAAATAGAAGACATATAGTTATAACCTCTCCTTAATAAATTTCTAATTAGAAAATTATAGATTACAATCAAAACCGCCCTTAGGCTATTATCCAAAAAATACAATGATAAATAACTTCTATAGCTATCGCAATAAAACCATAGTTATAGTGTAACAGCTAAAGGATAGATCATCAACAGGTGTTGATGGGATCTAGTCAATGGTACAACTGTATCAGAAGTTTGCCAGCGGGTCTGTAACAGCAGCGTGTAACAACAGTTGCCGGTGGATCTGTAATGGCAAGGTGTAACAGCATCGCTCGCTGTAACAACACACCCTTAACTGCTGCTGTGTACTTCGTGCTCAGGATCTTTGGTGCTACAATTGACATCTAGAAATACAACACAAAGAACATAGATCTTCTCCAAACGTTCATCCTCAATTAGTCATAAAAAGGCACGATATATCATAATAATTGATGAAATGGAAGAGTAATGAAAACAAGTTAAAACAACACAAGTTAGGATAGAAAGGTAGGAAAAAGAGGCAAATATAGTCCCATTGGTTATGGTAATGAGGCAAAATAGGGAAAACAAATGTAGGAAAAATGTGCAAAACTGGCACCCAACAGTCACTCTGATGCACGAGGACTCAGAAGGATTTCAGACACCAAAGCAAAATGTACAACTAACTATGATACCAAATGATAATACACTGATAGATGATGGTCTGCACTTTTTGATGAGGAATTTTTTTTTTTAAGGATGATTCAATACTAGCATGTAGAACCCTGCAGCACAACAACATGACTCCTCCTCTCCCTAACCTTCCCTTAGTGCCATATCAAAGTCTTGATTGTCTCTTTTCAAAGGTATGCAAGTTATTAAAGTTCAGTTTTCGCTTAAGAATAAAAGTAGTTTTAGTGGTGTTAGTCAACCAAGTTTAGCTAGTAGTTTGCAACCAGGTTCCCACGAATTTATACTTGTTTCTTCAACGCAATAAAATATGGTTGGAGTCGCAGTCAGGTCACTTACCAGATACCCATAATTCGCAGGAAGGGGGGTGAATATGTTGAACAACACTGGAATTTTTGTGAAGTTGTTTGGAGAGCTCATCAGACCCCTGATGCTACTAAGCTTATTGAATTCCAAACTACATTGTGAGATAAAGCATTGAGGTGGTTTATAAAATGGATCTATGCTAACCCCAACACTATTATAGATCTAGTTAAACTAGAATTTATTCAGGAATTTAAGTTACCGTAGTCAAATAAAAAAGGATTGGAGGAATTATTGAATATTTTCCAACGGGAGGGGGAGTCTACTTGGAAATGTATGCAATGTTTTAAAGATGCCATAAGAAAATTATCTTATCCCATTGATCTGCATCATCAGGGAGATTGCTTCATTAAGGATTTTTTACCAATGGCTTGCATTTCATTTTCCCAACAGAAGATTGAAACACTTCAAGATGCCTCAGAGAAAGCAATGCAGATAGAGGTTATGGCTGGTTATCCGCAAGAATTTAGAATTGGTGGTTCTTCAACAGATCCTGCTATAATGGGACTTCAAAATCAAATTGCTACCTTGAAAGATAGATTAAAATATCTTGCACCTTTGCCACCTGCAAGACCTCATGTTTGGTGCATTCACTGTCAAGTTGAAGGAAATCATGTTAAATTAAGCATGTGATTGAGGGGAACAGGTTCATATAGTTCTCCTATGGGACCTCCCCCACCGCACTCTCCTGGAGTTGCGAAAATTTCATTTTCTCTTCTTTATGAGGGTAATATGCAATTCCAGTCATTTCCTAGTCCTCAAGGTATGTATTTAAATGATTATCATGAGATATGTTAAAGTTTTGGTGATTTACCTCATTTATTTCCTATTCTAAAGAAGTACTCCAATGTTCCCAATAACTGGTTTTGTGAGTTTTGTGGATCTCCCAGACATCATACAGATAAATGTTGGCCCTTGGATGCTTTAGTTGACCGCCTTGAACATTCTAATTTTCGTGTCAATGAGACTCCTCGAGGGCAAGGAGGAGGAGCTCTCAAGGGAGGAAGGATGGGTGGGAGAGGCCCGATTAGGTGTTATAATTGTGATCATAAGGGACATGTTGCGAGAGAACGACCTATGTCGCAAATATATTGGTGTTCATAATGTCGAATGAATACCTACACAAGTGAAGCTTGTCCTAAACTTATTTCTCGATGGGAGGAACATAACTGGGCTAAAGGAGCTAATTTAGTCTATGTAGAACCTCGAGACCCTAGTCCTACAATGCAACCCAATATAAATATTCTTACAAGGGGAGGGAAGAAGACTGGAGCTGATATTGGAACCCCTGATCAACCGACCACTATAATACATGCATCTCCAAAGAAGTCTTATGATCCAAATAAACACAAGGAGTATTATAGGGACGCAACTGAACTTTTCCGACAATTGATTTATTCGCAAGGATCTCACAGTGAAAAATAAGAGCAAGTAATGTTCCATGAGGAGAAGCATTCTGCAAAACCTTTCCAGCCAATAATGGATTGGTTTAGTTATTTATAAAAATTGTGAATGATGAACAAATTGCACATTAGTTGCGCAAAATGTTAAATAATGTTGTGAAGGATGATGTGTTTTCTGAAGAATCAATTTCTGCAAATTTACCTGAGCGATATTCCAGGAGGGTACGATGGAACAAGAAGAGAACCATAAGCGAGTTTCAGGTAGATGCTCAAATTTTAGGGCTTGAAATTAAGGAATCCATGTTGGAGTTGGGGTCAATGTCAATATTCTGCTGAGAAAAACTTGGGAAGCTCTCGAAAAATCGAAGTTGGTCTTTTCCCCTATCTAGTTGTGGATGGAAAATCAATATTGCATTCTTCTTGTTGGTAGATTAGAGGATGTTGAAGTTGATATATTTGGTGTCAAAAATTATGCATATTTTGAAGTTATTGATATTATTGGGGATAAATATAAATATCCAACCTTATTGGGCATTGAATGGGATTTCTAGAATTATGTTGTCATTGACCTGAAGTGGGAAACTATGAATTTTGAGGTGGATGGCATGAGGTTCATACAACCTCTTTATCTTTATCAAGGCCTGAGATTTACTGACCTGTGGATGATGTTGAGTCCCCTAATTTTCTAAACCAGTTATACCAATTAATTGTTGGGAGGTGAGAAGATTATGTTAACCCCACAGCAGTTGGATCTATCTATTGGCTCTAAGGATGTGATGGAAGACTTGCAACAAGGCGCTCATGAACTTCACTCTCAACATTGCACAGTTGTTTGATGTGTCCATTGGATTGGTACTGAGGTACGCGAGTATCATATTTTTAATGGAACTAATTCTGTTGTAAACTTTATTAAAGAAATTGAATCTTTCATAGAAGAAAGTCAAAAGATTCCTTTAATGAGTGTTTCTTTGCAAGAGAATCCTACAAGATGGTGGGCATCCCATCGAGATCAACTTCAAGATTGGAGCATAATTAAGGTTGTTCTACTTTATCGGTTCCTCCCTCCAAATGAGATTTTAAGTAAAATCCCCACTTATGATGGTAGTACTTGTTCGAAAGAACATGTTGCGCATCGTTGTTATGTATGGAAGGTTGATGACCTAGAAGTTAAAATGTGGCCACATATATTCATTCATTCTTTGGGAAACATTTCACAAGCTTGGTATTTGCAGGAGGAGTTAAGATTCCAAAAAACAAATTGGAAGGTGGTATTTGCCCTATTTTGTAGAGACTTTTCCTTCTCTAATGCTGATGAAAAGATAGTGCATGCCATTAGAGCTATCAGAGGAGTTTTTTTTTTTTCTTTTTTTTGGTGGGGACGCTTTAGCAGAATGTAGCAGGTATGGAGACTTTGTATGCCAATATGACTAGAGGTTTCATGAAGTTGTTGTTTGCAATAAAATTAATAAATATATGGATGATGATCTGGAGGAGCTAAGACTCTTATCTATCAAAGACTCTGAAGGGGAACTAAAAATAAAAGAGGATCCTATACATGATGTTTTGCATTTGTGGCCTCTCAAATTGAAGAATATGAATATTGGGACCAAAGATAAACCAAAGCTTACTTCTATTGGGGACTATTGGGATGAACAAGCCACTTAGGAAATTTTCGATATGCTCAAAGAAATGAGGATTTATTTCCATGTTCTATCTCAGAATTAAAAGGAATTAAAGGAGATCTAGGAGGGATGAAAATAGCATTGAAGCTAGACGCGAAGCCCATCAAACATCGACCATATCGATTGAATTTGTGAGTCAAGGAGAAAGTGAAGAGGGAAATAGAAAAAATGATAGTTGCCAGTCTTATATTCCTAGTTTACGACATTGAATGGATAAGCCTAATTTTCATCCAGGATAAGAAGGATTCATAAGAAATTCAAGTGTGTGTTTATTATCACAATGTCAATAATGCATGTGTGCATGACCCATTTCCAACCCCTTTTAGCGATGAAGTCTTGGATAATGTTGGGGTTAATGAAGCTTATTATTTTACTGATGGTTTCTCGGGGTATCATCAAGTCTGCATTGTGGAAGAAGATAAGAAGAAGGCCACATTCACTATTGAATGGGGATCCTATGCTTATATTATTATGCCCTTTAGGTTGAAGAATTCCCCAATCATTTTCTCGTGCATTGTTATTACTGAATTCTATGAATATATTCATAAGCTTCTTGAAGTCTACATGGATTATTGGACTATTTATAGTTTTCTCAAGAATCACCCTAGCTTGTTGAGGGTTATTTTTGATAGGTGCAAACAACTTCAAATATCTTTGAACCTGAAAAATGCATTTTTTTGTGCCCTTTGGAACATTGTTGGGGCATATCATCTGCAAGGAGGGAGTTCTTATGGATCCTGACAGGGTCGTAGTAATACTAAATATGCCACCACCCACTTATTTCAGATAGTTGCACTCTAATTTGGGACATACTAGTTATTATCGCAGGCTTATAAAAAAATATGCTTCAATAATAGCTCCACTTGAGAAGCTTCTTAAGAAATTTGAGTTATTTATGTGGTCTATTGATTGTGATGTTTCATTTTATATATTTAAGGAGAAGCTTGCAAGTGCACCTATTCTGGTCTACCCTGACTGGAAAAAACAATTCCACTTCCATGTTGTTGCATCTGTAATTTCCTTGGGAGCTATACTTATGCAACCAGGTGAAGGACACTTGGATCATCCTATCTATTTTGCAAGTAGAAAAATTTTCAATGCGGATAAGAATTATACTTTGATAGAACAAGAAGCTTTGATTATGGTATATTCTCTCCAAAAATTATGACATTATTCATTGGGAGGTCCATTTGATTTTTTCACAGACCATTCAATATTGAAATATTTAGTCAATAAGCCTGTGCTTGAAGGAAGAATATGTCGAGGATTATTTTTATTTCAGGAGTTTATTTTTGAGGTGATTTTCAAGCTAGGAAGGTCTAAAGTGGGGCCATACCATTTTACCAGGTTAGAGTCAGGAGAATTGGGGGGGTAAATTGATGATTTGTTGTCAGATAAACATTTATTTCATAATGAATTTGTCCCTGATTACTTAGAATATATTTCCACTTTTCTTGCTACATGTCAATGTCCCTCTGATTATAATACTGTGCAAAAGAAATATTTGGTGTTCAGAGCAATGAAATATATATTTATTGCAGAACAAATATATAACATGGGGTTTGATCAAGCTTTAGTTCGTTGTATCCTTGATCATGAACACAAAGGTGTATTATTGGAAATTCATTCTGGAGTTGCAGGAGGTCATGTTGGAGGAAACACTAATGCTCGGAAGGTCCTACAAGATGGTCTTTGGTGGTCGACTCTCTTCAAGGATGCGAAAGAATATGCAAGGACTTGTGACGTCTGTCAATGAGTTGGCCAACCATCATGTCGAGATGAAATTCCCCTGCATCCGGTACAAGCTCTTGCTGCTTTTCAAAAATGGGGTGTGGATTTTATTGGGCCTATCCACCCTCTTGCTCGTCTTTCATACGCTATGCATATTTAGGTGTTATTGATATTATTGGGGATAAATATCAATATCCAACCTTATTGGGCATTGACTGTGGTTTCGAGAATTATGTTTTCATTGACCTAAAGTGGGAAACTATGAATTTTGAGGTGGATGGCATGAGGGTCATACAACCTCTTTATCCTTATAAAGGCCCGAGATTTACTGACCTGTGGATGATGTTGAGTCCCCTAAATTTCTAAACCAATTATACCAATTGATTTTTGGGAGGTGAGAAGATTATATTAACCCCACAACAGTTGGATCTATCAGTTGGCTCTAAGGCTGTGATGGAAGACTAGCAACAAGGCGCTCATGAACTTCACTCTCAACATTGCGTCATTTTTCGATGTGTCCGTTGGATTGGTACTAAGGTACACGAGTATCCTATTTTCAATGGTACTAATTCTGTTGTAAACTTTATTAAAGAAATTGACTCTTGCATAGAATAAAGTCAAAGTATTCCTTTAACGAGTGTTGCTTTGCAAGCGACTCCTACAATATGGTGGGCAGCCCATCAAGATCAGATTCAATATTGGAGCATAATAAAGGTTGTTCTACTTTATTGGTTCCTCCCTCCAAATGAGATTTTTTGTAAAAAATGCACTTATGACGGTAGTACTTTTCCGCAAGAACATGTTGCACATTGTTGTTTTGTATGGAAGGTTGATGGCCTAGCAGTTAAAATATGGCTGCATCTATTCATTCATTCTTTGGGAAACATTTCACAAGCTTGGTATTTGCAGGAGGAGTTAAGATTCCAAACAAAAAATTGGGAGGTGGTATTTGCCCTGTTTTGTAGAGACTTTTCCTTCTCTAATGTTGATGAAAAGATAGTGCATGGTCTTAGAGCTATTAGAGGAATATTTTTTTCTGGTGGGGACGCTTTAGCAAAATGTAGTAGGTATGGAGACTTTGTATGCTAGTATGACTCGAGGTTTCATGAAGTTGTTGTTTGCAGTAAAATTAATAAAGATCTAGATGATGATCTGGAGGAGCTAAGACTCTTATCTATCAAAGAGTATGAAGGGAACGAAAAATAAAAGAGGATCCTATACATGATGTTTTTCATATGTGGTCTTTCAAATTGAAGAAGATGAATATTGGGACCGAAGATAAACCAAAGCTTGCTTCAATTGGGGACTATTGGGATGATCAAACCACTTGGGAAATTTTTTATCTGCTCAAAGAAATGAGGATTTATTTCCATGTTCTATCTCATAATTAAAATGAATTAAAGGAGATCTAGGAGAGATGAAAATAGAATTGAAACCAGCCGCAAAGCCCATCAAACATCGGCCATATAGATTGAATCTGTGAGTCAAGGAGAGAGTAAAGAGAGAAATGGAAAAAATTCTATTTGCCAGTCTTATATTCCTATTTTACGACGTTGAATGGATAGGCCCCATTGTCATCCAGGATAAGAAGGATTCATAATAAATTTGAGTGTGTTTTTATTATCATAGTATCAACAATGCATGTGTGCATGATCCATTTCCGACCCCTTTTAACAATGAAGTCTTGGATAATATTGGTGTTAATGAAGCTTATTATTTTACTGATGGTTTCTCAGGGTATCATCAAGTCTTCATTGTGGAAGAAGATAAGAAGAATACCACATTCACTATTGAATGGGGATCCTATGCATATACTGCTATGCCCTTTAGGTTGAAGAATGCCCCAACCATTTTCTCGTGCATTGTTATTACTGCATTCTGTGAATATATTCATAAGATTATCGAAGTCTACATGGATGATTGGACTATCTATAGTTTTCTCAAGAATCACCCTAGCTTGTTGAGGGTTATGTTTGATAGGTGCAAACAACTTCAAATATCTTTTAACCTGAAAAATGCATTTTTTTGTGCCCTTTGGAATATTTTTGGGGCATATCATCTGCAAGGAGGGAGTTCTTGTGGATCTTGCCAAGGTCGCAGTAATACTAAATATGCTACCACCCACTTATTTCAGATAGTTGCACTCTAATTTGGGACATACTGGTTATTATTGTGTGTTTATAAAAAAAAATTCTTCAATAATAGCTCCGCTTGAGAAGCTTCTGAAGAATTTTGAGCAATTTATGTGGTCTATTGAATGTGATGTTGCATTTGATATATTGAAGGAGGAGCTTGCAAGTGCACCTATTATGGTCTACCATGACTGGAACAAACAATTCCACGTCCATGTTGATGCATCTGGAATTTCCTTGGGAGCTATACTAACGAAACCAGGTGAAGGATACTTGGATCATCCTATCTATTTTGCAAGTTGAAAATTTTCCAATGAAGATAAGAGTTATACTTCGACATAACAAGAAGCTTTTATTATGGTATATTGTCTCCATAAATTTTGACATTATTTGTTTGGAGTTCCATTCAAGTTTTTCACATACCATTCAACATTGAAATATTTAGTCACTAAGCCCGTGCTCGAAGGAAGAGTATGTTGATGATTATTTCTATTTCAGGAGTTTACTTTTGAGGTGATTGTCAATTTGGGAAGGTCTAATGTGGGGCCAGGCCATTTTCCTAGGTTAGAGTCAGGAGAATTGGGGGGATCAATTGATGATCAGTTGTCAGATGCTCATTTGTTTCATAATGAATTTCTCCCTGATTACTTAGAAGATATTTCTCTTTTTCTTGCTACATGTCAATGCCCCTCTGATTATAATATTGTGCAAAAGAAACATTTGGTGGTCAGAGAAGCGAAATATCAATTTATTGTAGGACAAATATATAAGATGGGATTTGATCAAGCTTTAGGTCGTTTTATCCTTGATCATGAACGTGGAGGTGTGTTATGGGAAAGTCATTCTAGAGTTGCAAGAATTCATGTTGGAGGAAACACTACTACTTGGAAGGTCCTATAATATGGTCTTTGTTGGTCGACTCTCTTTGAGGATGCGAAATAATATGCAAGGACTTGTGACGTCCATCAACGGGTTGGTCGCCAATCATGTCGCGATGAAATTCCCTTGTATCTGGTACAAGCTGTTGCTGCTTTTAAAAAATGGGGTGTGGATTTTATTGGGCCTATCCACCCTCTCTCTCATCTTTCATACGCTCGGTATATCATTACCGCAACATATTATTCAAATCGTTGGGCAGAAGCTACTCCAATTAAAGATTGCATTGTTGATACGAATGCTCAGTTTATCTATGAAAACATTATTACCAGGTTTGATTTTCCCTGAAGTGTTACAAGTGACCAAGTCTCCCATTTCATCAATGAAATGGTTCTGGATATACTGTATAATTTCATGATACAATATCATAAGAGCACTCCTTATTATCCACAAGCCAATGGGATTGTCGAAGCTTTTAATAAAATTTTGGAGAAAGGACTTACTATTATTTTTTCCGCAAATATGTGGTGAGCCCTGATATTGCACCAAGAGTGCTGTAATTACCAGGGGTTGCACTACTTTACTTTATCAACCCAGGGTTCGTACAAACTTTGAGCTGACAGTGCTATATACACAACAAATGCATTATGTTCATGTCATCCCATTCCACTTTATGAAAGGGTGCTATTTCTAAGGGTTCTCAGTGAATTCTATCACACTTTAATGAAACTAAACTAAATTACAAAAAGGAAATGATAGAAGGAAACTAAATTACATTGCAGAAAAGAAATGACAGGAATGAAACTAATTTAAGTTGTAGAAAAGGAAATGTCTGAAAATAAACTAAGCTATATTGCTGAAAAGGAATGGTAGGAATGAAACTAGTTATAAACCACACTTAACTTATCCTATGATCTATATACCATGCTACCATGCTTCTAACCATGCAACTATTCAAGATCTAACTAATTTTAAAAGGTGTTGCTTGCAGTTTCAGGAAAAAAAGGGCTAAAAGAGGCTAATGGAGGGCTTAAAACATGAAACGAGGCTTAGAAGTGGAAAGGGGGGGTGTAAACCTTATAAAACCTGATTATAATGTAGAAAAGGATTTTGGAGCGGAATTTTTTGAAAAGTGAAATGGGGGAGAAGCGGGAGCACAGTTCGGGAGCGGGAGCGAAGTGCGAATTGCGAAAAGGTAAAATATGCGAAGTGCGAAGTGAGACAGAGTAAACATTGCGATATGTGAAATGCGATATCACAATTGACGGAAAGAATAATATGTATTAACAAAAACCACTAGACGATGCGAAGTGCGAAATGTGACGGAGATAAAGCGGTGAAATGCGATAAGGTAAATGTTGCGAACTGCGAATTGCGATGTGGTAAATGTTGTGGAGCACAATATACGATATCGCAATATCGCAATCAAACTAAAGAGTGGTAAGTGTTAACATAACCAAATAAAAAGTGCGGGATGTGATTTTCCATAAGGTAAAAAATACAGGATGCGATTGCGATAAGGATGACATGGTGGTGCGACCGGAGGCAGAGCGCGATCGCAATATCGCAATCGGCATTCAGAGACGGTAAGTCTTAAGGAAAAAGGGAAAAGGTGTGATCTGAGATATGCGATATCACAATATCGCAATCGGCTACAACAAACGGTAAGTGTTAAAGTAAAAGGGAAAAGTCGCGAAGTGCGATTTGTGAAGTATGGTAGTAGGGAACTCGAGGAGAAAAGTCAGAGGTCGACCTTGGATGGTTTTTCAAGAATTTTGCGTTAAAACGAGTTTGGCGATGACGATAGATAGAACAAAGGAATAAGGCAGGAAATAGGCAAAGGAGAGCGGTAAGTCTTCAAGACAAAAGGTAAGAGTTGCGAAGTGAAATTTTGCGAACAAGTGAAGTATGGTAGCGCGGAACTTAAGGAGAAAGGCAGAGGTCACATTTAAATGGGTTTTGAATGGTTTTTATTTTATGTGTTTTGTGTTAAGAGGGTAAGGTAACCATGAATGAATAAAAAAAAAGAATAAGGAGGATTTGAAGGGCTTTAGTGGGTTTAGGGAAAAAGGTAAGTGCAACAACTAAATGAAGCAGAAAACATGAGGGAATGGAGGCGTAACAGAATCAATTTTTGGGTCTGTGGGAAGATTCGCCCTCCTCAAGCTCTATTGACAGAGATGAGAGGGGGAGGCTTGGACAAAAATTTTGGAGTTTTTGGAGGCTTTTCCAAAACTACAACAACGAACTGAAAGAAAAGACTAAGCGGCAATGAAACTATCAGAAGCATATCTAACTAAATGGTAGAAGAAAAACTAGCTAAATGACAGAAAGGACAAGGTAGTAACAATAGAGAAGCTAAGGCACATGGGTTGGGCCCTAACCCACAGGCCCAACTCTCTGGAATTAAATCAGTAAAATGGACTCTGTCTACTCATTGCATTCAAAATGAAATCTTATTACATCCCAAAGGTCTTAAACAACAAAATCCTAATAGCTTGCAGCAAAAGTTCTGAATGGAATCGAATCACTGGCTAACTAAATAACTCCCCCCTTCCTAGCTATAGCTCTACTCAATTTATTCTACAAGGAAGATACCAACTGCTCCCTTGAAAATGGTGATTGAGTCCACTTTGACTCCAAGTAAACATGGATTAAGTGCCCTTCATCTTCAGTTGCTTGACTGCCTCTTGGAATTCGATTTGTTGGATACTCCAAGTGAAGTATGGCTTGAGTACACTTGGTCTTGAGTTGCTTGGTTGCCTCTGGAATTTGAATTTCTGGAGGGGAATCTCATGAGGATCCTTTGGCTACCTTTGAGAGTTAAGGAGGGTGGACAATCCCCTTGAATACCTCCAAGATTTCTCCCTAATTTCCTGATGTTGTGCTCATTTATTCTTCAATCCTGATCTTCCAGTGGTAGGGAGCAAGTCCCTAAATCATCTCCTTTTCCAAATTTGCATAATCTTCTAAATATTCTCACAATATTCTACAAACATTACCAATATTAGGAAAAAATATGCAACTACCTTTAATCCTTCCTAAGAAAATATTAAAGCATAAGAAAACATTATTAAGTGCCGAAGGAGAGATTTAATATATCCTTTTATGTGCATAAGGAAGGTTGATGGGCCTAAGAAAGGTTAGATGGGTCTTATTTTATGTCCAATTTAGAGGCCCATCATCACCCCCCTACTGAAACTATTGCTCATCCTCTGAGCAACCTATTCATCCTCCCTGCCTTAGAGTTCTTCCTACATGCTGGCTTATTTCATTTTTTGTTTCTTGGGCCATGCGCAGCTCTTCTGCTAATCTTCTTTCTATTCTTCTTGTTGCAATTCTTCTTGTAGGTGCTTCATGGAGGTACTCAGATGCCTTAATTAAATCTTTTTTGCATGCCAAGAGGTGGTGGATCCACCTTTTATTTGATTTTTTTTTTTTTTTTGCATGCAGAATAAACTCATAGTTCGTTTTCTATGAATTGAGTTCACCCTTGGTTATCTCTTGGCACTCCTTGTCTTCTATTACAATGAACTGCTTACTTCCCACTTTCTTAAGTCCTTTTTAATTTTGTCTTGTTCCTTTTCTTGGTGGAAAAAGTGAGGCTAGTTGCTAGATAAGGCTGAGGTTGCTTTGCTACTGATTTTGGCTATATAAAAAAGCTTTCCTTCTCACACTTTTTAATTTTTTATTAAGCTAAAATAGATTCAAAGAAAGGGTTAGATGATTGCATACCTAAGCCTTACCATTGATTGCTTTTTCAAGTGATATTGAAGCTGCTGATATGGCTGTTGAAGTTGTTCTCAAGCTACATATGATAATCCTCTTGAGGTCCTTTGGAGCTTTTGAGCACATGAGGAGGAAGTCAAAGTTTGACTACCTTTGACTAAAGTGTTGACCAAATTTTCTTTTTGTGCCAACTTGCTGTTTTTCTGCTTGCAAAGGTTGGAGAGAACTCGCATTCATTAGAGAGAGATACATGGAGAAATACATTTTTTTTTTTTAAGGCCTACTAGCTGCCTGAATGAGGTTTTCCACTAGTAGATTTGCCTAGGCGCCTCAGGGGAGGTTTTTACCTAGGATATTTTATTTACTTGCTTTTTTTTTAACCCAATGACCGCCTCATGGAGGTTTTAAATCAGTGAGCCAATATCAGACGCCTCAAAGAGGTTTTCATATGAGATTTTATTCTTTCCCTTTTTTTATTTTTTATTTTTCACTTTCCTACTCTACTTGAAAAAAAAAAACCTTTTTCAAGTATAGGAATACTTCCAATGGATCCATGTACACATCAATATGAAAAATAAAATCATGTGCACACTTGGAATACATGCTTTGACATGTACCTGAATACGAGAGATGCATTGCTTTGACTCAGATTGTATCAAGTACTGTTGGAGAAGAGTGTGTTACTACAACTTAATGGATGTTTGGAACCATATGTTAGTATAGTTGTGATGCCCCTGGTCCACTTGCTAAGTTGGATCACCTTGGATGTCCTCTTCTATTATGACATTCAAATCTTCCTCTTTTTGCTGATTGTTCTCTTGAACACATGGAGGAAATGATGGTAAACATGAGGAAACTTTCTCAACATCTGCTTTTGATGTTGGCTCTTCATCAAGTGTAGCCCTTGATATTTTGATCTCCTCATTTGGATCTTCTTCTTCTTGATGTTGTCCTTCAATGACATTGAGAAAATATCTTCTTTTGCAATACCTTTCTGGAACTAAGATGCAGACATTTAGATCAAGAGGATATGTTTGGTAGTGTTGTAACTCAACATTGTAAGTGGGTTGAGATACTTCATGGTGTGGGTTTGGAAACGGTGGTACAGGTAGTTGAGTGGGGGTGGATATATGAGATGGATGTGGTTGTGGTGGAGGTGGATGGTAGGGATAACATGGATTTGGGTATGGAGGATATTGAGGGAAATATTGAGGATGTTGAGGATTTTCCCAATAAGGTCCTTGCCAATCATGTTTCCAATATTGGGTTTGAGGTTGATGTGCCCAGGTTTCCAAGGAGGGAGTGTGTCCCAATTAGTTTGAGATGGATGTGAATAAGCTTGAAATTGTGAAGTAGGTCCTTGCATCATATCAAGTTGACTAAGCTGCCAGGGTCTCCTTGGAGCTACATAACATAACTTCTTTGGTGATTGCCTTGCTCCATTGTCTTCTTGGTAAACTTCTTTAAACTCGTGGAATGATGAACAACATTTAGTAGCATATGATCATGCATGGATAAAAAAATATCAGCATCTTCTTTTTGCTCATTTTTCATTCTTAACATTTCTACTTGTTCACTTAGATTGCTAAGAATTTCTCTTTTAAAATTATCAAGCAAATTTCCAAGTTCATCTTGCCTCACCAATGTTGATGTTGATTTACTTACTCTTTCCCTTCCTCTTGATATGCGCTTGCATTTTTCACATATTTATTCAAATGACAATTGGTATACATCTCCTCTACTCATGAGATTAAGTAGATCAATCCAGTCATCCCTAATTGTTCTAAGTAAGAGGGTTTTTAGTGTGTTAAATCCTAGATGATTCATTTTTTCCCTCTTAACATTATACATGAATCTCTCTATTAGATCCTCAAGGCTCTCATATGCTTCTTGGTTCATTCTAAAAATTTCTTCTCTAAAATCACGATCTTTATATTTTTCTAGGAATATATTTTGCCTATCATTCCATGATCTTATTGAATTAGTACCTAGACTCATGAACTATTTAAGAGCTCTATCCTTCAATGTTGCAGGAAAAAATATCAATTTTTGAGTGTGTGATAAGTAACCATAAGACCTACAAAGTATCTCAAATTCAAAGAGAAATGTTTCTGGATCCTCTGTCCTCATACCATGGAAGTTGGGAAGGAAATATGGAGGGAAGTTCTTCATAGGTACGCTGATGTCCATATCTTGAATGGGAAACCCAATAAGATATTCTTCATTGTCATCATATCCATCCATCTCTTCTTCCTTCAAAAGTGTATGGTGATGTGGTTAATACTGCACCAAGTGGTCAAGTGGGGGGGGGGGGGGTGGGTTAGTTTTGGAGAAGTATATATATATATATATATATATATATATTTAAATATTCTGTGTATCCCTATTCCTATGAGGCATGAAAATCAGATTTTTTGTATTTTTCAATATTTCGGAAACAACATGAAAAGGAAAGCAGAAAAAAATTCTAAAAACAAAATCAAAACATCTACTAGACATCTCCCCGACAATGGCGCCAAAAAGTGGTGAGCCCTGGTATTGCACCAAGGGTGTTGCAATTCCTAGGGGCTGCCCTAATTTACTTTATCAATTGGGGGTTTGTACAAAATTTGAGGTGACAGTGCTATATACATAGCAGATGCATTCTGTTCATGTCATCCTCTGCCACTTTACGAAAGGGTGCTATTTCTAAGGGTTCTCAGTGAAGTTTGTCACTCTTCAATGAAACTAAAATAAATTGCAGAAAGGAAACGACAGAAGGAAACTAAATTACATTTCAGAAAAGAAATGACAGGAATAAAACTAATTTAGGTTGCAGAAAAGGAAATGACTAAAAAGAAACTAAGCTATATTGCTAAAAAGGAATAGTAGGAATGAAACTAGTTCTAAACCACACTTAACTTATCCTATGATCTATCTACCATGCTACCATGCTTCTAACCATGCAACTATTCATGATCTAACTACACTTTAAAAGGTGTTGCTTGTAGTTTGGGGGAAAAAAGGGCTAAAATAGGTTAATGGAGGGCTTAACACATGAAACAAGGCTTATAAGTGGAAAGAGGGGGTGTATACCTTATAAAATATGATTATAGCGTAGAAAAGGATTTTGGAGCGGAATTTTTTGAAAAGTGCAATGGCGGAGAAGCGGGAGTATAGTTTGGGAGCGAGAGCAAAGTGTGAATTGTGAAAAGGTAAAATCTGCGAAGTGCGAAGTGTGAAAAAGTAGACATTTCTATGTGTGAAATGTGATATATCAATCAATGAAAAGAGCGATACATATTAACGAAAACCACTAAACGATGTGAAGTGTGAAATACGACGGAGTTAAAGTGGCGAAATGCGATGAGGTAAATGTTGCAAACTGTGAATTGCGATGTGGTAAATGTTGCGAAGCGCGATATGCGATATCACAGTATCACAATTGGAAAAAAGAGTGGTAAGTGTTAATAGAACCAAATAAAAAGTGTAGGATGCAATTTGTGATAAGATAAAAACTACGGGATGTGACTGCGATAGGGATGATGTGGCAGTGGGACCAGAGGTAGAGCGCGATCTCAATATCGCAATCGGTGTTCGGAGGCGGTAATTCTTAAGGAAAACTGGAAAAGGTGTGATCTGAGATATGCGATATTGCAATATCGCAATTGGCTACAATGAGCGGTAAGTGTTAAAGTAAAAGGGAAAAGTCGCGAAGTGCAATTTGCGAAGTACGGTAGTAGGGAACTCGAGGAGCAAAGGCGGAGTTCGACCTTGGATGGTTTTTTAAGCGTTTTTGCATTAAAACGAGTTTGGCGACACCGAACGATAGAACAAAGGAATAAGGCGGACAATCAGCAAAGGAGAGCGATAAGTCTTCAAGACAAAAGGTAAGATCTGGGAAGTGCGATTTCGCGAAAATGCAAAGTACGGTAGCAGGGAAATCTAGGAGAAAGGCGGAGGTCGTGTTTAAATGGGTTTTGAATGGTTTTTCTTTTACGTGTTTTGCGTTAAGAAGGTAAGGTAATCGTGAATGAAAAAAACAAAGGAATAAGGCAGAGTTGAAGGGCTTCAGTGCATTTAGGGAAAAAGGTAAGTGCAACAATTAAAAGAAGTAGAAAATAGGAGGGAATGGAGGCGTAAAAGAATCAAATTTTGGGTCTGTGGGAAGATTCGCCCTCCTCGAGCTCTATTGACAGAGATGAGAGGGGGAGGCTTGGCCACAAATTTTGGAGTTTTTCTCCTCTACTCTATTACTCATAAGAAAATAAAACTACAACAACGAACTGAAATAAAAGACTAAGCATCAATGAAACTATCAAAAGCAAATCTAACTAAATGGTAGAAGAAAACTAGCAAAATGACAAAAAGGACAAGATAGTAACAACAGAGAAGCGGAGGAACATGGGTTGGGCCCTAACCCATGAGCCCAACTCTCTGGAATTAAATTAGTAAAATGGAGTCTGTCTATGCATTGCATTCAAAATAAAATCTTATTACATCCCAAAGGTCTTAAATAGCGAAATCCTAATAGCTTGGAACAAAGGTTTTGAATGGAATTGAATCACTGGATAACTAACTAACTCTCCCCTTCTTAGCTCTAGTTCTGCTCTATTTATTCTACAGGGTAGCTACCAACAGCTCCCTTGAAAATGGTGATTGAGTCCACTTTGACTCCAAGTAAACATAGATTGACTGCCCTTCGTCTTCAGTTGCTTGGCTACCTCTTGGAATTCGATTTGCTGGAGACTCCAAGTGAAGTATGGCTTGAGTGCACTTGGTCTTGAGTTGCTTATTTGCCTCTAGAATTCAAATTATTGGAGGGGGATCTCATGAGGATCCTTTGGCTACCTTTGAGAGTTAAAGAGGGTGGATAATCCCCTTGAATCTCTCCAAGATTTCTCCCTAATTTCCTGATGTCGTGCTCATTTATTCTCCAATCCTGATCTTCCAGTGGCTGGGAGAAAGTCCCTAAATCATCTCTTTATCCAAATCTATATAATCTTCCAAATATTCTCACAATATTCTACAAAAATAACCAATATTAGGCAAAAATATGCAAGTATCTTTAACCCTTCCTAAGAACATATTAAATCATAAGAAAACATTATTAAGTGCATAAGGAGAGATTTAATATATCATTTATGTGCATAAGAAAGGTTAGATGGGCCTTATTTTATGTCTAATTTAAAGTCCGATCAATAGGGATGATTGGGATGAACGAGTTCCTGCTACTTTGTGGGCCTACATAACTATTGTCAAGCGGTTGCATACGTATACCCCTTTTGAATTGGTTTAGGGAAAATAATTTGTTGTTCCTGTTGATTTCATTATTCCTAATATTTTATTGCTCATGAAACTTGAATGTCTGAAGATGAGTCCATTCCTAAATGAGGGCATGAATTATTGGAGCTAGATGAGTCCCAATTTTTTGCTTATTTTCATAAATTTTTTGAGAAGGAGCATAAGAAGGCTTGGCATGACCAACACATCAAAAATATATCATTTATTGTGGGCGACCAGGTATTGCTCTAAGAGATAAAGTATCACAAGCATCCTGGTAAGCTCGAAATGAATTGGCTTGGTTCTTTTTATGTTGTGGAAATCAAATATTTTGGTGTTGTTCAACTTGCTCAATTATATCGTACACTTTTCTCTAGATGGGTGAATGTCACTTGCCTGAAGCCCTATATTTCTATTCCGACTTCAAAATAATGTGTCCTCTCCTTGCAAGAGTAGTAGGTAGCAGTTAGGATAGTTGTCTCAATAAATTATTTTTCCAGATTGTGTTTTCTGTCTTTTCTGTAAGTGTGTTCTCTTTTGAGTTGCGACCCACTGCAACCAATTGTGTTCGGGAGATTTTGTCATATCTCGTCTTGTATTTTAGTATTTCTAATCATTTTTGAGCTAGTTACCAAATTTGTCTCCCAATTACCGATAATATTTTCTTCTACATTTATATTTTTTGTTACGTCATGACATTCCTTGGTATGCTTCCAGATCGCTTGTCATTAATTTGAATTTAATTCACATTTCCCATGCCTAACGGCTAAGTTCTCCACCCTCCCTCCCTCCCTGGTCGACTGTTATATATCTTCCTTCTCTTTGTCTTCATTCCCATCTTTTCTTTTCTCGCATTCTCAATTTCTTCTCTGGCTCCGCTACCAATTATCCATGAACCTTCCTTGCCTTATCGCCCCCCTATTTGTTTTGTGTATACCCATTGTTCTGTAACCATGGTTTGCCAAGCTAGACCTGTTGTTAGTCTATACCCTATTGACTCTCGTATCCAATGCAAGGACGACCTCTTGGGGAAACATGAAAAATATCATCTTGTTGATAAAAACCTATCTGATCCCACTCTATTCCTTGCACTCCATGTTGATATTTTTATGGAGCCCAATACCCACCCCAATTTTCATTCTACTATGAAATTCAGAACCATCTTTCATCCCTTGAAGCAATCCTCTCTCCTCAGGTGAGGTAATGCATTACACCAAGTTCCTAATCAGTTGTCTTCATGGGGGTTCTATTTGGTTAGATTGGGAATACCCCATCCATGCAATATATATCCACAAAATCAGAGGATTGTCTGCATATGGTGCCGATGTTGGCTCGAATTTTCAGAAAAGTCCTAAACACGGTAAGAAGATAGATGAGCATAACTTGTATAAGAAGTATGGAACCACCAGAAAAGTTGATGGAGTTTTCCTTGATATGGTCAATAATATGTCGGTTCGTGTTGTTGCTACAATTATCGTCACCAAACTCATGTGCCACTATACTAGATGAGAATGTTCGTTGGACACGATATTTGTTGTAGAAGCTTGCGTTCGAGGCGATCAACTGAATTGGTCCAATTATCTCCTTCATGAGTTGTTTGAAGCCACAATGATGTTTATACTCGGTCCACAAATTTTATTTTTGGATTTATGCTTCTTCCCCTTATTGTGTCCAAATGGTGTGCTCCAGAAGGTCACGACCTCGCCATAATTGTGGAAGATGAACCTCTTGCATATTCTTATGCACCTTGGTGTAGCACTGAAGATATTGTTAACAAAGAGTTTAATGATATTTCATTTTCCCACTGGTAAAATAAAATGGATTTTATGACTAAAACCATTTCGTGGGTGCCACTAGTAAATATGGTCAATTTTCTGACACTTTAGCTCCGACAGTTTTGACGTTTTGTCAGAAATTTCCCCAATTTTTCTCAAATTTTTTAATCTCACCACGCGGTGTAGCTCTTGCGACCCCGATGGTGTTGTTTTCTCTCTTGCGACACTACGAAAAAGCGTCGCTATTGCGACCCACCCGTCTAGGGTGTCGCAATAGCGACAATAATAGAAGATAGCGTCGATATAGCGATGTCCATGTTATGTGTCTCGGTATAATGAAATATATGAAGAGAAAGGGACTGCCAATGGGGGGAATCACCAGTGGCATCTAAGCCAATTTGGAAGTCATTATTACCTCGATCGGAGCTAAACACAGAACCTCCAATCAAAATCAATAGCAAAGCCATTTTCATTTGTTCCTGATTAAGAGAAATTTTATCTCATAGTTTTGCGATTTCCCAGTTAGCTGCAGAGGCAAAAAGGTAGCTCGATAACTTGTAACCTAGGTTGAAGAGGAACCCATAAATGATCCTGCAGAAAAACTTGCATAGGAACCAATAACAGAGGCAAAGGCCAAGGTCAGTTGTCTTCCACGTGCGTTGAAGTTTTATGGATTAAGGGCTCACATGAACGTAGCCTTGTAGAATAAAAAGCCTGACATATGCCTCCTCCCAAAAGCAACCCAACCCTTATTGAACACCCCATGTAGCAATATAATGGCTCACCTTTCATTTCACCCATTTATCTTTGCAATCTAAATTCTAAATCACCCGAAACCCTTGTGTGAGGAAGAAACCGCAACAATGGAAGAATACAATCTAACATCAAAGATTTCTCCCCATCTAGACCGCCATATGGTTTTCCCTCTTCTGGAGTTTCTGCAGGAGAAACAACTCTATCTAGAAGAAAAAATTCTCCAGTCGAAGATCGACCTTCTCAGGAAGACCAACATGGTCGACTACACCATGGAAATCCACAAGAGCCTTTACCGCACCAAAGACGTTCCACAAGGTACTCAAGAACGAACGAATATATTCCTTTAGCCCTAATGGTAATTTATTTATCTTAGATAAAAATGACACTAAAACCCTAATGGAGGTTTTTGTCACATAACGAAGCCATGAGCATTAGGGTTTGGTTCTGTTTTCGTTTGATATTTTAGTTCCATGAGGTATAGAGGTATTTGTTTTTTGCAGTTGTTAATTTTGGACAACTAGATCCAAACTCTATTTTGCACTCCCCATATGAAGATGGTCATATTTTTGTTTGATTCCTCTTTTGGAGAGGTGAAAGTTTGATCTAAATATCATCTTGTTTGTGTAGAAATTTGAATAACTGTTAAATTATTCACCGAGATTATCCTGATCACACAGTATTTGAGCTTCATGCATAATACATAACCTCTTCTACTATTGATCATCAATTTGCGGAAATATAAACAATCGCATGCGCACATTAAAACCATAAACAATCACACATATAAACACAGTATTTGTGGGAAATCTTAAAGCTGAAAACCCCCAACTATATGTATATTATAATGATAGAGATCATGTAACAATCATTTTACAAACTCCTCACAAGCTCTCAGTACAATCTCCAATTGTTGCACACTACACAAGCTCAGATCATACAAAACACATGCTCCAATATGCTCCACCTGTTAGCCAGCCTCTACTGCGCAATCCAATATGGATAATTTCCAGATCAAGGTTCAAATCCCACTGGTATGTACTGCGCAATCCTCATTGGCTTCTCCATCAATGTGTGTGCAAATCTCATGCACCAGTATAGTCACAACTGATAGTCACACTTGCTCTTTCACCTACCTCTTCACTGGTCTCCACTGAAACTGTCCATGCACTGCAGTTAACTGATGTATTCTTTAGTTGATTTGTGAGTTAATAATTAGTGAATTAATTAATAATTAATTCACACCACTCTCACTAATTGTATCAATCAGTTAGACTAGATACAACTAGCTCAACTAAGTTAAACTGAACACAACTCCATTAATTGTCTCATCAACTCCACCAAACTCTGTCACATGAGTTCTAACTGAAGTCAACCATGCAATAGCTCCACTAAACCCTAGGAATAGTGCAATTCCTTCTGTCAGCTGCATGTGCCACATCCGTGACTCGAACTGAAGTGCTCCAAGAGGATAAGATAATGTTTAGAGTCCAAATATTATTAAGAGCTAATAATATTCGACATATCTATTTTTAGACTGGCAATCTAAAAATAGATTCCGCCCAGTATGTCTAAAAATAGAAGTCCATCTATTTTTCTGACTTGACCAACCACCCACAAATAGTATCCTGCAACTCATAGAACATGATCCATATGTCTAAAAATAGACATAGTCTAAAAATAGACTTTGCGCCAAAAATAGCCTGCGGGCCCACTTAGTGAAGGCGACTCCTTTCCACTAAGCTCATCATCTTGTTGCAATCTCAAAACTCCCTCTCAACAAGATATGGATTATCTGCAACCCCTATCCTGCCTCTGTGGTATTCGAATTTTCTCCTGGTGAGCGCCTTCGTCAAGATGTCAGCATCCTGATCCTCCGTGGGAATATATGAAAGTAACATGATTCTCTGCTGCACACAATCTATGATATGATGGTACCTGATGTCGATGTGTTTGGATCTATCATGAAATACTGGATTAGCCGAGAGTTTGATGCAACTATGATTATCACAATAAATCACAGTAGGCTCTAAGTGTGAACCGAACAACTTGACCAAGATCTTCCTCATCCATATAGCGTCGCATGCAGCCAAAATCACTGCCATATACTCGGCCTATGCTGAAATGAGTGCTACGGATCTCTGCCTCCTGCTGTACCAAGAAACTGCTGTCGACCCGATACTGAAGATCCTTCCAGATGTGCTCTTTCTGTCCATTGGGCTCCCTGCCCAATCTGCATCCCCGTCGAAGCCACACGGCTTCACCTCATCAATATCTGTTAGCACAATCCATATGCAAGTGTGCCTGCGAGATTATTGTAATACATGCTTCCGCCATCCCAAAGAGCTTGGTAGGCTTAACCATAGCTTGTGAAAGCTGGTTAACAGCATAGCATATATCGGGTCGTGTATTGACCAGATACATAAGCGACCCCACCAACTATCGATAGACAGTGGCATCCACTACCTCCGCTGAAGTAGCATCCTCCTTCCTCCAACCTCCAGGAAGAGGAGTATCAACAGGCTTGCAACCATGCATGTTGAACCTATATAGAATAGTATCTCCACAGGCATATTTTTCTGATACCACGCTGGGTCCACCCTTCTGGTTTTCATTTCCAATCCCGGAAATAATGAAGGAGGCCCAAGTCCTTCATCTCAAACTCTTTTGCAAGATCCTCCTTGCATGAGAGTATCAACAGCTCATCACCTGTCAAAATCAAATCATCTACATAAAGTACAATGATCAGCAACTTACCCTCCACCACAATCTAGTATAGGTTCGGATCCGCCTCACTCTTGGAGAATCCAAGTCCGGTGAAATAACTGTCTGTCCGTGTGTACCAAGCACGAGGTGCTTGTTTCAACCCATACAACGCTCTCTTGAGCCTGCACACATGCGACTCACTGCTGAAGATCTCGAAACCTTCGGGTTGCTCTATGTACACCTCCTCATCAATGACTCCGTTGAGGAACGCAGTCTTCTTATCCATCTGATGAATGTGCCACCCCATCTGCGCTGAGAGAGCAAGAATTGTCCGTATGGAAGAATACCTTGCGACAGGTGCAAAGGTCTCCTCATAATCGATCCCCTCTATCTGTGAAAAGCCTCGGGCAACAAATCTTGCCTTGTACTTCTCCACACTCCTGTCAACTGCCTGCTTCACTTTGTAGATCCATCTCGAACCCACCACTAATATTTTTCCATCGGTCTCGGGACCGTCTCCATGCTGCTGACCCCCGACAATCGAATCATACTCTTCCACCACGCGTCACCCATGGAATGGAATCACGCTTCCTCGAAGAGGATGGCTGTCACGATACACTTGCTATCAAGGGCCATGTATCCGGTGCCGATCGGTGGGCTTGTCTACCTTCTGCGCAATGATGTGGGTGCTCTACAATTACAACCTTCTACGCATCTTGAGCCAGCGCTCAGCAGCAGTGCGCTCGCCCTGCGATGGTTGTGCCCCTTTGAGTACGTCTCCTCCCTCCATGAACTCATCTTATGGCTGATCCACATCACGAGACTCATCCTTAGGAATCCTTAGAACCTAATAGCTCCTCATCTGCATGCAAGTGTAGCTCCCTCTCAGCGAAACAACTTCATGGCTTTCTCCTCATGAAATTTGATATCCCGTCGCACAACAGTCTTGCGACTGTCTGGCAAATACACATGATAGTTGTGGGGTGTATCAGTGTACCCCACAAATATCCCAACCTTTGCGGTCGGCTCCGGCTTCTTCCTGGCATCCTTTGTCACATGAATGTAAACAGGTGAACCAAAAATCCTCAAATGAGAAATATCGGGCTTCTTACCAGAAAACACCTCCTCGGGTGTACTCATGCCAAGTATCATGTGAGGACAACGACTTTGCACATAAACCGCAGTATTGCATGGCTCAGCCCACAAGTGTATGGGAAGGCCCTGATCATGCAACATCGCCCGTGCAGCACCCACGATCGTTCTGTTCTTTCACTCCGCGACCCCATTCTGTTGTAGGTTATGAGGTGCTATGAGCTCTCTTCGAATTCATACTGCTTTATAAAAGTCTTGAATTAACTGGAGAGATGAATTCACCACCATTAAAGAACTCTAAGAGCCTTCACCTGCTTCCCCGATTCTTTCTCAACCAGTGCCTTGAACTCATAGAACTTTGAGTATGTCTCGCTCTTCTTCTGCATGAAGAAGATCCAGCCCTTACGAGAAAAATCATCAACAAATATCACATAATACCTGTGCTTTGCTGTCGAAGCTACTGAGAAAGTTCCACACACGCCTGTGTGAATTCTCTCAAGGATCATCGTGGCGCGAATATCCTTCTCGTGAAAGGTGGCTTTCACAAATTTTCCTAAGGGACACCCCTTGCACTGATCTGATTGCACAAGAGTGCCTTTAGGAAGCCCAGTAGAAATGTGCTGTAGTATCTTCAAAGCTCCATGGTGAAGGTGGCCCATTCTCCGGTGCCACAACTCGCCATCATCCCGGCTCACCACTCCTTCTGCCTTTCCTGCCATTGCTGCGCAGCTATCTACTTGCAATTGATAAAGGTTCTTAACTTGAACCCCTATCCTCTGGGTCTCACCAGTTGCCTTACTGCGCAGGAAAGACTTTCCCTCGCTAAAGACAACATCATATCCCTTGTCTTCTAACATCTCCACAGAGATAAGATTCTTCTTCAATCCTGGAACATGCATCACTTCCTTCAATACGAAGGGTTTACCAGACTCCCTCTGAGTTTTTGAGTTTATCCTTGAGCGCCAACTTCCTCTGATCGCTCTTGCTTTGGAATAAATCTGACAAGGCTTTCCACATCAAGAATGGAGAAGCCTTACCATGCGGGCTGGACACTATGTGATCCTTCACGCCCTCCAACAGAATCCTTCGACACTTTGCTGTCTTCTTTTTCCAATCCTCAATTACGACATCATCGCTAGAAGTAGGCTTTGGGACTTCTGCATCTATGAACTCCTTCAACCCATTGTCATCCAGCACCGCCTCCATCTTGTCCTTCCATGCAATATAATTCGATCTGCCCTCAAGGGCATACTCCAATCGCAATCCGTTGAAAGACATCTCAACTCCGACACCAAGAAAACACTGCTGCAAATTCGAATTCCACCAGCACAAAACTCAACCGCTTCAATGTTTTGTAATGTGTCTGACAGTCAATACGCATAAGTGCATGTATAAATTTGAATAAACATTGAAGTTATTCACGAGATTATCTGATCACACTGGCAGACTTCATGGATAATACATAACCTCTTCTACTATTGATCATCAATTTGCGGAAATATAAACAATCGCATGCGCACATTAAAACCATAAACAATCACACATATAAACACAGTATTTATGGGAAATATTAAAGCTGAAAACCCCCAAATATATGTATATTATAATGATAGAGATCATGTAACAATCATTGTACAAAATCCTCACAATCTCTCAGTATAATCTCTAATTGTTGCACACTACACAAGCTCAGATCATACAAAAACACATGCTCCAATCTGCTCCACCTGTTAGCCAGCCTCTACTGCGCAATACAATATGGATAATTACTAGATCCAGGTTCAAATCCCACTGGTATGTACTTCGAAATCCTCATTGGCTTCTCCATCAATGTGTGTGCAAATCTCATGCACCAATATAGTCACAACTAATAGTCACACTTGCTCTTTCACCTACCTCTTCACTGGTCTCCACTGAAACTGTCCATGCACTGCAGTTAACTGATGTGTTCTTTAGTTGATTTATGAGTTAATAATTAGTGAATTAATTAATAATTAATTCACACCACTCTCACTAATTTTATCAATCAGTTAGACTAGATACAACTAGCTCAACTAAGTTAAACTGAACACAACTCCATTAACTGTCTCATCAACTCCACCAAACTCTGTCACATGAGTTCTAACTGAAGTCAACCATGAAATAGCTCCACTAAACCCTAGGAATAGCGTAATTCCTTCTGTCAGCTGCATGTGCCACATCCAGGCATCAAAATTAAGTGCTCCAAGAGGATAAGATAATGTTTAGAGTCCAAATATTATTAAGAGCTAATAATATTCGACATATCTATTTTTAGACTGGCAATCTAAAAATGGATTCCACCCAATATGTCTAAAAATAGAAGTCCATCTATTTTTCCCGACTTGACCAAGCATCCAAAAATATCATCCTGCAACTCATAGAACATGATCCATATGTCTAAAAATAGACTTTGCGCCAAAAATACCCTACGGGCCCACTTAGTGAAGGCAACTCCTTTCCACTAAGCTCATCATCTTGTTGCAATCTCAACAGCTTGGATGAGCAGAACATTTATTTTGAATTTATTTTGCACATGTGCAAGGTCATCTAGGTTTGTAATGTAGGCTCACATGCCTAATAGATGTGTCAGACACCTTCACTGATGGTGGAGGGAATTGGATGTCATTTTCTCATCAACTCATCACACATTCTCTCATTGTGATCTGATTGGTTCGATAGCCTTTGGAGGCCTTTTTCCCCTCACACGTGTGGAGCTGAAGCTCTTGTTTTTTTTTAATCTGTTTAGGGCTTTTTACTGCAACGTTGACCATGGTCAACCATTGGTCGTTTGACCTCAAAACTCTGCCAAAAATCTGATTTTGAGAGGCCATATTGTTGGGCACTCAAATCAAGGAAATATGAGCTGTTTGACCGAAGCCCTAATCTACTGCATTGACTATTCTGTTGCTATCCCGTGTTGACTTTTCTACATTGAATTTGGATTGACCAACGTTGACTTGTGATGAGCTGTCTTTGAGGGTTGTGGGTGTGACACATGGAGGATTAGCTGACCGAGAAATACTTTGCAGGTTGAAGCATCCTATTGACTGCCGTAACGCAACAATATCTCATATCTTTGCTCGACAAAAGGAATTGTAAATATGATCTCTATTATTGGCTTGTCTTCTGTTGATCTATTATTGAGTTCTATCAACATTTTACTTTCATGTTTATGTGATTTCTATTGTGTGTCGGGCCTAAGAAATATTGAAGTAAAATTGCATCAATAATAGAACAACATGGTTATCTAAATTTAACAACAGTGAATCATATTGTATGCAATGTATTTCATAGGGTATAGTGATTTAGTACTCACAATACAATGATCTTGAGTTCAAACCCCGCTTTAGTCTTTGCATGCATTTATCTAATAGTAATCAATGCGAGGAACCTATCAGTTATCTGCAAAATAGATTTGATTTTTATTTTTAGTTGGTGAAGCCCAACCTTTTATGTAAAATCCATGCTTATTATACACTTGCAATCTTAGAGTTAGTTGGGAGGAATCCACTAGGTTTGTTGTGGTTCTCTCATTCATCATGTCACAGTCCCCATGACCCAGGGTAAGCTCCAAATTACGTCCACCAAGGGGCATGCGAACAGTAAACCCCTCTAGTTTTCCTTTGCATTCCCTAAACAAAAAGCTTGTGCCACCCTTGTAAGTGTTGGTTCAGTGTGTTATGGCCTGGTAGCAAACATAGGCGATGTCGATATTAAGAAAAAATAGTTCTTGATTGCTAATACCAAGAAAGACAGATGGCTCTGGCCATAGTAGTGAGATTAGGCCGTATTGGTCTTTCTTGTATAGGAAAACGATGACTGGTATGGACTTCGTTGTATTTTATACATAGTACGGATGCATGGTGTAGAAAGTTTTAACATAGTCTTGCTACAACATTTTTTAATCCCAGAAAATTCCAAAAATCATTATCTTGAGAGAAACACTAACATCGTCGCCTCAAAAAAAAACAATCATTTCAGACAACTATCTGCAATTTGTAATGCAGGCATTAGTGTTGAAATGATATATGAACATAATAGGGAAAGGAAATTGGTGGGTGCTGAAGTGATATGAAAGAATAGTTACATGCCCAACTCTGGGTATCCCTCCATCATTTTCGTGTCCTAAAAGGGATACTTCTAGTTCTCTCTTACTACAGGGATAAAAGATAGGGAGGGAAGAGAACCTTCATGGATGAACTAATGAAAAAAATATAAAAGATAGGTAGGGACAACCTTCATGGATGAAATGATGAAAAAATTAAACAACAATGGGCCCCGAAATGACCAATTTTGCCCCCACTTAGCCAACATGCCAAGTGAGACCGAAAATTATCACTTGATGAAAATTAAAGGGGTGAATGTCATGAAGCAATTGTTGTCTGCCTATTTTTAAACTGATATTTTAAGATGTTCTCTGCTACTTTCCTTTTTCATCATTATTATGTTTATTTCTTTACTCAATATATAGTGCTTTTGGGTTATGCTTTATTTTTGCTAAATTTCATCTGTATCTTAATGTTGCTACTATGGTTCTCACTCACATTCATTTCTTTTACAGAAATGATAGACAAGCGCGTTGAAGTAGTTGCACGACTAAAGTCTTTGGAAGAAATTTCTGCACCACTAATTAGTTTTCTACAGAATCCATCACTTTTTCAGGAGCTTTGTTCTGATAAGCAATATAATCTCCGGATGTTGAATGATTGGTACTAGGTATGTGGAATGCTATGTAATTTTCTTCCTATTTTATGTGCACATAAGCCAAGCTTTGTAAATCAACTCTTCTCTAATCTTAGCTTTGTCTCTTCATTTTTTGGCATTAATTAGAAAATAAAAAATATTAAACTTTGTGTAACAATCATATTGATAAACTTTTCTTGTAGTCCTTTCAATGAAAACCTAGTAAGGGTTGGACTGTAATCCAATATTAATTATGTATGAAAGCAAACTACATAAATTGCAATGGGAAGTAACACATGATGTGTTTGTCTAAATCGTCTGCACAATTAGCCATTTCTCTATCTGGTGAGCAAGGTTTGATAGTTTTTTAAATAAGTGCTCATTCATGGAGAAAATTGTGATGAGCTAAATTTATCATGAGATGCATCACTCAATCAAGAGCGCTAATAAGAGGTTTTCAATTTTTATATTTCAGAACCTTTATTTGGTGTCTTAACTATATCCACATTTTTTTAATTTAAATATATATCTATGTTTAGATTTTCCTATTTCAATGAAGGGGATTCAAGGTTGACTATTTTTGTAATTCCTTCTATTATGAAACTAGAGCATTCCTTGTTCAGGAAGGTTTGTTGGGTGTTCTCTAGGTATGTGGCACCGGTGCGTTTATGACTGATGGCATGAACAACTTGGTGTTTCTTCATTCAGACTATGCTTCACTTGCCTTATTGTTTTGATTATTTTATAGCAGTGGAAATATTCTTCTTAATCCAACACCTGAGTCACAACATGATTATGCATCATTAAAATTTCTTTCACAAGTCTTATTATTAACACATTAGTTCATGCATCAATATAAAACCATAACATGAAAAATAACACAGTGTTTTTTCCATGAGCAGTTTGCAACCTAACTTCCCACAATAATCTTCTTATAGAATTAGGCAGAGTACAATTCTTACAGTCCACCCGGTCAGGTCACACCATACCCTGGCTGCAATATAGAAGACCCTTTTAGGCCAAATTGGTCCACCAATTGAACCCCACAAAACTCGTCAAAGTGCTCGGTCTACCTTTGGGTCACTCAGACTGCTTGTTGGGTCACCTCTTAAAACCTTCCCTAGTTGTTGTCTCACTAGTCCACTACCCAGATACTTCTACTAAATGATTTGACACTCTGACCGAACCTTAAAACTCCCTTTGTCGCACGTTGGGCCACCAACAGGTTGACCCACTCACTGGTCAGGTTGCACACACCTGTACCACTTAGTTGTACGTCTCACCACATATTTATTGCACGACACACGTGACACATGACATATGTTGTTAATGGTCCTCTCCTCTACTCGACTGTGGGAGTCAGGTTTTCGCATCCAAAAGCTCCGAAGTTACCTTGAATGATAACTTAGTTCGCTACTATTGCAGTTCGTGCCCTTTGACTCCTCCACCAGTTGTGCAAGCTCTCTATGTTATTGCCAAGTTTTTGTTATCCCACTCTATTGAGTTGTGCTATGCCCTCTGTTGAGCTGTGTTATCTCCGCTTTGTTGAGTTTTGTTTTCCACCATGTGTCACCCAAGCTGACTCTATAAACATGTTGTGCTCATATAATCAATCACCATTTCGTGGGCATGCCTTAACCAGTCACACCCAACTTGTCTCCATTGCGCTAATAGCCCACACACCCATTGTCTCCCATTGTCTCCCATCATCTCACTCATCTTGCTTGTCTCGTGCCAATAATCAACATGTTGGTCCATGTTGTGTTAGAGTGCCAAAAACTGAGCCTGTTTGGTTGCATAAAACCTAACATAGCCTTGTGCATAAATTATAAAAAAAACTCTCCAAGTTGGTTGTGCCATGTGATATTGCGAGTGATGATGTTAGAAACCCTAAATTTCCAACTGAATACCAAAAATGCATGTGTTGCAAATACTTGTGACAGTTTCTCGGTGATGATGGTGTCGATCTCTCCATTGTGGTCAAGGAAAATACATGTGTGCCCATCACACTGAGGTTCTGACACCATCATTTCAATAACATCTATGCTGGGTGATTCATGCTGGAGTTCTTTATGGCCAGCATTAACCAATTTTTGTGTCATTTTTTTTTACTTTTAACATGTTTTACTTTTTTATTTTGACATTTTACAGAGCTGCTAAATGCAGTAGGCCATGAGGATGTTGTTGGTGTAAAATTTTCCCATCCCCAAGTGACATCTAGCTTAATGTTCTTCTCATAAATAACTTAAATACATAATTTAATTAAACTCAAATGAATTTTAGAAAATGTCAATAGACTCAATAGCTGGAAAATAAGTAGTAGAAATGGAAAAATAAAACCCATACATGCACAATGATTTCTCTTCAAAGTAGCTTTAGAACATTTATAATTTTTCAATGAACTATTGAAAATGACAATTTTTTTGGATAATTTTTCTTTCTTGGATTTATGAAACAACTTGAGATTAAGAGGATACTTAGATATATTTGTTATTATTTGATTTATAATTGTATAATTACATGAAGTGTTGTTCATTGAATGGGCAGATTGGACCTAACTAGATAGAGGCGCTATACCAGTATGCGAAGTTTCAATTTGAATGCGGAAACTACTCAGGGGCAGCAGAATTTTTATACCAATATTGCACCTTTTGTACAAAGAATGAAAGGAGTTTGAGTGCCTTGTGGGGAAAGCTTGCAGCAGTGATTCTGATGCAAAATTGGGATATTTCTCTTGAAGAGCTTAATCAGTTGAAATAAATTATTGATTCTAAGGTTTTGTTTGGTTCCATTGTGAATTTTTGTATGCTTGTAATTCTATATTGCCTTTCTTTTCTTACTAACGCCTCTTTATGGATAACATAATTTTTCATCACCCCTCAATCAATTACAAAATAGGACATGGTTGATGCATTTGAGTCTCTTTGTATTCTTCAATCATGAGAATGGCAGGAATGGGATCATAGATCTCTTTTTCCAAGAGAGGTTAGTGATACCTTAATTCTTTGATTATTTCCCATTATTCCATCTCTTAGTACTTATATTACTAGCTTCCTAGTGGATATTTCATTTTTGTTTACGTGTTTGTCAAATGTTTGATTGATTTCCTGGCATGTTCTTAAGCTTCTCCTCTAGTTTCCAGATTGTTGACACTTACATAATCATTAGTCACGAATTATTCTTGAGATGAAAAATATGTACTTGTTTTAATGAAGATAAAAGGAATACATTTAGAAGGCTTGGTACCTTGGAAGACTAATTAGCTAACAATGAGTGAGCTAAAGTGCTTGAAAACAAGAGGAGCTAGAACTTCAGAGAATGAAAGTGAAAATAATTAGTGCTCGAGTAGCATGAAGAAAAAAAAATAGCTTACACAAGTCTAGTAAATGACATTTATTGCATGCATTCTTATGACACACTGAGTTTTGAATGGATGCTGGTTTTTTTAAGGGTCCTAGTTTATAACTGAAAGCAACTAGCTCATATCAGATCCTTGGAGAGATGACTCCCTAGGATATGTTTCTAGAGGTGCTGCAGTGATTTTCTCCATTGTAGATGTTGATTATTGGCTACCCTACTGGATTTTTGACTAGTTCCCTAGCGATTCAGTTAGCTTCAATATTGTTCTCCCTATGGATGTGAGGATGATATATGCTCATATCTGATGATGTATGTTTCTTACATGCTTTGAGGTAGTTATCCATGGATGCATGTTGCTTACTTGCATTGAGGTTTTTAACCATGTAATCACCATATATCTCTATTGATGTGATCCCATGCTCTTGGGCAATTGATTGAAGGGTTCTAGCAATGAAAATTTATACTTGATAGTTATAACATTTCTTGGACCAAGCTTGAAGCATATCTTTGAAGTGTCATGGATTTGTATCCAAGGGTTTGCTTTGCTTGGGGTTATCCTTAATTGCTCCATAGGATCTGCATTGGGTCATCATCCTTTCTTGATGGGGATCTTGATGCCCTGGGATATTTTTCTCTTTTTGGAGTTGGCTCTAGTACAAGATTGTGGGTTAGCCAATGGTGAATGTCTAGTGAAGGGAGTATTTTTTTTTGAAAGTTAGAAGCACTGAGGGTGAGCTATATTTGATCATAGGACTTGGATAGGAAGGGCAAACTTCAGTGTCACGCATTTTCACTTACCTTTGTTTTGGAGAGGTTCTGATTGCATTATAGATTTCTTTGGTGTTTATGATAGTGTATCAGGAGGCGAGGGACCGATTTGGTTGATTCTTTACAATAGAGACATCTTCCTGGTCCTTCCTAGTGCCTTCAGAAGTTGTTCTAGCTTAGTATGGAGTTGCTAAGAGAAACTTTAGCTAAGAGTAGTTTTAGGAGGAGATTTTACATGCTTTGAGGAAATTAGCCATGGATGCATGTTGCTTACTTTCATTGAGGCTGTTAACCATGGAATCACCCAATATCTCTATTGATGTGATCTTAGGCTCTTGGGCAATTGATAGAAGGGTTCTAGCAATGAAAAGTTCTACTTCATAGTTATAACGTTGCTTGGAACAAGCTTGAAGCATATTTTTGAAGTGTTGTGGAGTTGTATCCAAGGCTTAGTGGATCTCTGAAAATATTAAAACAAGAAATATTAAAGGTGCTAAAGCAAATATTACATACTTCACACATTTTCTGTGCTATGATATATATTATCTTCATTATTAGTAGACTTAATTGGTAATACCTAACTCTCTCGAAATGCATTTTAGTTATATTTTTCCAGTGCATGGTGCATCATGAAGAAGAAACAACTATGAATCATGTTTGGACCATTAGTTTGCAGATAATAAAAAAATATACATACAAGAAAAATATTACTTTGATACACCAGATTCTCTTTTTTAAATAAGCAGCATAACTTTAAATTGTCTTTGCTACTAGATAAATATGTACCCTGCTTAAATATCAAGATAAAAGATGAGAAAAAGTTTTGTGCGTAAATTGGTTTATGCAAAGGGCCTATGGAAGTTTGCATTTAATTCAAACTAACAGAAAGTAAAGAATGTCCATTGAGATCCATTTAAATTCTAGTGGTGCTTTCATTTTCCTGAAAGTCCACCTTATGTTTATTTATTTTGTATATTATCTAGTATTTTCTTCCTGGAAGTAATTAGGATAATTTTTCTAGAAAGATTTAAAGGATCATCATTCTTATTTGTTATTTCTTTCTAGCTTATTGCCTTTCTTGTTTGGTTCTACGTGCTTTGGTTTCTCTCAAGGGATTCTGCATTTATGCACCAACGTATTTTAGTGAAGTTTTTAAAAGTTTTTATGGTTTTCAAACTTAAATTTGTCACTTCATTTTATAAATTTTGCATAATTTTCTATAGGAAAAAATGGTAAAGGTGTGAATCATGTTGAGTACAAGGATGTAATACAAAGCACTCAAATTTATGTTAGAACAGATGTCGCTCTGACCACATCCTATTGAGCTTGGGTTGTATTAGCCCTAGTTCACTTCGAATTGTACCTTGAAATCATTAAACCAAGATTTCCCTGAGCCTGGCTTGCACCAAGCCTAGAACACTTGCAATGCTCTGTTTTATTTTGAGGGACGTCTTTTACAACAAAAGAGTGGCTATTGGAGTGGGACATAATATGTTTTTACAGCGTGGTAAAACAATCTACAAGGGGGACGTAACACAACCTGAGGGACTATCATTGAGACACATTTCTTATTGTTTGTAGTCTGTTGGTATTTTGTTGCAACGAAACCCTATTATTTACGTCAAAGAGTTGTTGTTGGAAACCACCAAGAAATAGGCATGTTCATGATTACTGATGCTGTGTTTTTTTTAAAATTCTTCTTAATTATCTCAAAGAACAAATAATCCCTACAAAATTGAATATTATAGTTACATCATGCAAAGAATAGGGGAACTAGGAAAGTCCTGGTTCATGAAATCCAAAAAGGCCACCATATGAGCCCAGGCCCCCAAGGACAAGATGATGCACCCAGGGTCATGCAAATCTCAATGAGCACAATGGTCTAGATGGTCATGTGGAGGGACCCTGTGATCCAGGCACACTTAAAGGGTTGTGTGGGGCTTGTTATGAGGAATTCTAATCTACGGATAAACTAGTCTTCCCTGAGTGTGGTTTTCCTTCACTCAGAACAACAGAGGAAAGGTAAATTATTTTCTCTCTATAATAAATAGATAAACAGAATATTAAGAGACTTACTTGTGATCCTTTGCTCTTGTTCTTCTTCCTTCGTCACTTTGGTCGCTCTCGATCCAACTGAACTCGCCAGATCAATACCTGCAATCAAAACCAGAATACAACAAACGACGACACAAATATAAAAAATCTATCTGTAATAACTAGATTGAACTGAATAAATCTGAGAATATATGCACATATTGAGAATACATTCACAAAAGATAATCGCATATATGAGAGAAAGAACAAATATCTTTATTGCAGTATTAAGAGGAATAGATTACAACTAGTCGATCAGTTCGTTTTTGACCTGCTTCAACTTCATCCTATCCTCATCACACCAAGAATCAATCCAGCAGCATCACAATACTTCATCTCTCTAAAAATTGAGAATCCAACAACATAACACTACAAAAATTTCTTCCTCCCTTGCACTTATATGAGTGCTCAATTTATAGGGAAATTGTAGGTATTTTCTCAGTAAATTATAGTGAATGGCTTTCTAATAATAGATGAGACATGTTTCTAGGTTCAATGGTGATGGATGAACACATGTATTCGAAGTATGAAACCTATGAGCTCTTATAGAAGGCAATGAACATGTGGAGATTCCTGGAACAATGATGATTTCGCTCCTAGGAGACCAACACACCCTTAAGTGCAGGTAAGTGCTTTGCAGAGCACCCTTGCATGAGGTCAAGTGCTTTGCAACACACTTAGGCCCATTCTAAGGAGCGCTGATGAGTCAATGGGTCATTTTAACTATACTTCAAACATTGAAACTCTCATGAATTAAACCTATCAATGGAATGACTTCTGTAGGGCATGTAGAAACTAAATTAGGGGATGATAGACCCTGTTCATACTAGTCTTAGGGATGATGCCCAAATTTACCTATAATAGATGCCCCCTAAAGCATGAAGTCAAAATAATGATAATATTTGGATGAGATGCTTTACGGTGTGACGAGTAGGATCTGAAGCGGACGGTGACCTACATCAATTTGCAATACATTACATGATGATATTTTGTACATCTTGGACATGAATTGCTGAGGGAGACATACCCATGCTCAACACATAAAATATCATAACACGTATATAAATCACAAAGTTGTCTACAGATATAGACATGCCTACAGATATAGGCCCATGATAGGATGACCATCTGTATGTAAAGCCATCATACGGACGATGTGGTATGATTCCTGAAATCACAGCTCGGATGGATGAAACTAGATCAGAGGTCTTCTATCTCGTTTACTCAATCGTTCATTAGAGGAATTTTGAGGTCTAAAATGGGCATCGTAAGGAAATAAAAGAATAGCTAAACCAATAAAATAATATTTATTAATTTGCAGTTTACTTTTTGCACCACAATCCATGTAACCATGGTTAAATTCAATTGAAAAAGTGTACCAAAATAAAATTAATAAAAACAATTTATTGATGTGACTTTAAAAAAGAATGAGCTTCAAGAAAATGTCATTATCATTAAACAACTAATGCATTTGTCCTTTATACTTAAATAACTTAAAATATATTATAAATATAAATCCATAAATTTTTAATTGTATAATATACTATTAATTAAAAAAAAAAATTATTTAAATTATATAATAACATGTAATTAATATACTATAAAAATAAAATAAAACAATATAATAAATGTAATATATTATTTTATGTATTTTTTTGGTATTACATATTGAATTGATTTCATTTATAACATAAGAAAAAAATAATATATAATATAAAAATGAATATAATATATTTTATAACATTTAGATTATTTTTCATAATATTATGTATAATAATATATAATATTAATATACTCATATTGAAATTAATTTAATTGTATTTAAATTAAAAGAAAAAAGGTGTTGAAATACATTTAATTTATATTTATAAGTATAATATAAAGTTTATATACACTAAAATTTGAGACTTTTTTTTGTCCCAAACTATGTTGAACCCAATATACTTGTTTTTAACATACAAAGCTAATGTACATTTTTTCATCATACAAAATTAATATAGATTTTTTCTTTTTTTTTAATATGTTTGTATTGTTATTAATATTATAATAATATTATTCATATATTTAATTTATCATACAATTACAAGGTTACATCATTTTTATAATATATATGTATAGATATTAAATTATAATTAATTTAAAATTATAATATTAAATAAAATGAGATGAATATATAATTTAAAAATAAATATATGAAAATATAAAAATATAATATTTATTGAGAAATGTGTAAAGACATGAAGATTATGTAAGGATATGCATTGCTTCTTTCAAAAAATATGAAATGAAAATAATAATATTTTATTAAAAAAGTGTGAAATGACATTTGTTATTAGTACTTTACTTTATGACTTTAAAAGTACTTAGAGCACTACCATGGTTAACCATGATTTTTTATCCACCATTGAGAATGTAACAAGTAGGTACCTTTATCTCAAGCAATTCCGCCTCAACCATTGGGGATGATGCCATCCGCTAAAATGTGATTGGTTCTCATAAAGTGAATTTTGATTGTACATTTTCCTTAGGAGGCCCATTTTAGACCTCAAAATTCCCCTAATGCAAGTACAAGTCTAACCATGCGAATATGTGATCTGAAGTCGAACATGGGAAGACATTGTTTGATTACCATCCAATGATGTAAGCCATTAACAAATGCAAGAGAAACCACTATTGATGTTAATGGTTCTCAAGGTACTGCAATACAATTTGCAGGGCGTGAATAGATGATTAATGTCGAATGCCAAACAAAATCTTTCAGTCGAAGGTCTGTGACCTATCGCCGAAAGCAAGAAACCTACCGTTGATGTAAGAAAGTTCCAAGGCACTAGAAAGATGTTTCTAAGTCAACTTCCTGGATGATGAGTTGACGTCGACAGGAAGCGACTCGTCGCAGATACGACATGAAATGGGAGTAATGATTTTGGAGACAAAATGTGACTTTATGAAGAAATGTTCAGGGATGGCGATCATGAAAATGAAGGTTTATGAGTATTGCAGAAGATGAGGAATTACTGGATGACTTCTCTTGAAAATATCAGCGACACTGAGTGGATTGGCAGCATTGACCCAAAAATGAAGTCATGGATGGTATGATAGACCATAGGTATGATAAAATGTCAAGAAGATTACCCAACCCAAAGCCACAAAGATGAAGTGAAAGTGTCATGTTCAAGAGCGACCTGCTACCATAAAGTGTTTTGTTATTTTTCCCAAATTTTCCCCAGTCATTGCTAACCAGTACCTCTTTATTTTTTAAAAAACTTGACGAGGGTAACATATGCTTGATCTATAATTCGACCCTTCAGGTGAATCCATCACTATTTGATGATTTAATGAGTCTAGCGATAGTGAAACTCAATCTTGTCATGATCGGATAAGTTCGTCGCTATTTGATGTTTTAACGAGTCTAACAATAGTGAAAACTCAGTCCCTTTTCATGTTTAGAGAGTTTAAAAAATGGATGAAAAGAAAACTCCATGAGTCCATTTTCATAAATTTTTCGCTTAGGTCCAAAAAAGTGTAAAATGATACCTAAGAAAATCTCTTAGCCATGTGCAACTAAGGTGTTCCTTTTTCATAGATAATCTATCTCAGTCCAGAAAAGGGTTAAACTTATACTGAGTAAATGTCTTTTCATTTCCTTTCACGAGCTTGAAAAGACAAGTGCTCGACAATATTTTCACATTAACAGAATCTGAAAAGAGCTAAAATAAGACTCCAGGGGGGGTTCTTTTTCGATATTTAACAGAGCTCGAAAAAGAGATAAAAGTGTGCTCTGGCCGACTTTCAATTTAATTTACGATTAGGAAAAAATGGAAAGAACTCGACATTTTCATGTGTTTTATGAGAATGAAAAGATAGCAAAAGAAGCTTGGGATTTTCATGAGTTTAACAAGTCTTGAAAATAATAACCGAAATGGACTCGATATAGGTTTCATTTTTACCCAATCTTGAAACAGATAAAAAAATGTGCTTGAAAGTGGTTTCATTTTTACACAAGATTGAAACAAAGAAAACTATGCTTGAAAGTGGTTTCATTTTTACCCAAGCTTGAAACAAATAAAACTATGCTTGAAAGTGGTTTTAATGCCCCCCAAGCGTAACCTGAAAGAGCACATGCCCCCCAAGTTTCATGTCATTCACGTAAGTAGACTACTGGTTACTAATAGATGGATAGGATGAAGGTTCATTTACAAGATCAGATGAAATACTCGACTTAACTAGGAGAGTATTTGTTTCATTTTTTAATGAGCTTTACACATGAAAAGAATTATGTTCATGATGGACTGATTCATTTTTTAACGAGGTTGACACAGTAAAAGGAACTATCCTCATAGGCACTTGTTTCATTTTTTAACGAGGTTGACACAGTAAAAGAACCATCCTCATGGAAAACTATTTCATTTTTTAACGAGGTTGACACAGTAAAAGAACCATCCTCATAAGAATCTGTTTCATTTTTTAACGAGGTTGACACAGTAAAAGAACCATCCTCATAAGAATCTGTTTCATTTTTTAACGAGGTTGACACAGTAAAAGAACCATCCTCATAAGAATCTGTTTCATTTTTTAACGAGGTTGACACAGTAAAAGAACCATCCTCATAAGAATCTGTTTCATTTTTTAACGAGGTTGACACAGTAAAAGAACCATCCTCAAGGAAATCTATTTCATTTTTTAACGAGGTTGACACAGTAAAAGAACCATCCTCATAAGAATATGTTTCATTTTTTAACGAGGTTGACACAGTAAAAGGAGCTATCCTCATGAAACTTGTTTCATTTTTTAACGAGGTTGACACAGTAAAAGGAACTATCCTCATAAGAATCGGTTTCATTTTTTAACGAGGTTGACACAGTAAAAGAACCATCCTCATAAGAATTTGTTTCATTTTCTAACAAGTTTGACACAGTAAAAGGAACTATCCTCATGAAACCTGTTTCATTTTTTAACGAGGTTGACACAATAAAAGGAACTATCCTCATAAGAATTTGTTTTATTTTTTAATGAGGTTGACACAGTAAAAGGAACTATCCTCATGAAACTTGTTTCATTTTTTAACGAGGTTGACACAGTGAAAGAACAATCCTCAAGAATCTATTTCATTTTTTAATGATGTTGACACAGCAAAAGGTGAGTTTCAATGTTTGAAGTATAGTTAAAATGACCCATTAACTCATCAATGCTCCTATGAATGGGCTTAAGTGCGTTGCAAAGCACTTACCCCCATGCAAGGGTGCTCTGCAAAGCACTTCCCGACACTTAAGGGTGTGTTGGTCTCTTGGGAGCGAAATCATCATTGTTCTGGGAATCTCCACATGTTCAGTGCCTTCTAGAAGAGATCATAGGTGTCATAATTTGAATACATGTGTTCATCCATCACCATTGAACCTAGAAACATGTCTCATCTATTATTAGAAAGCCATTCAATATCATTTATTGAGAAACTACCCACAATTTCCCTATAAATTGAGCACTCATCTAAGTGCAAGGGAGGAAGAAATTTGTGTAGTGTTATGTTGTTGGATTCTCAATTCTTGGAGAGCTGAAGTATTGTGATCCTGTGGATTGATGCTTGGTGTGATGAGGATAGGATGAAGTTGGAGCAAGTTGACAACGGACTAATCGACTAGTTGTAATCTATTCCTCCTAATACTGCAATAAAGATATTTGTTCTTTCTCTCATATATGCGATTATATTTTGTGAATGTATTCTCAATATGTGCATGTATTCTCAGATTTATTCAATTCAATTTGGTTATGATAGATATATATTGTATATTTTTATCGTCGTTTGTTGTCTTCTGATTTTGATTACAGGTATTGATTTGTCGAGTTCAATTGGATCGAGAGTGAAAAAAGTGACGAAGGATCACAAGTAAGTCTCTTCATCTTCTGTTTATCTGTTTATTATAGAGAGAAAACCATTTACCTTTCCTCTCTTGTTCTGAATGAATAAAAACCACACTCAGGGAAGACTAGTTTATCTATAGATTAGAATTCCTCATAACAAATTGGTGACCATACTGGGGATGATAGACCTTGCTTGTATTGAATTAGGGGATGATAGACCCTGTTCATACTGGTCTTGCAGATGATGCCCAAATTAACCTATAACAGGGTTGAACTTAGCTTTTCCTGTCATCAATCCAAGAATATCAACTTCTTCCAATTCAATCACTAACCTCCCAAAATCCACCTGGGACAAATATTTCACCCTGTATTCCTATCTGGACACAGTTTTAAAAGACGTGCCAATTCTACGGAGAAAAAAATTGCAGAACCGAGAGAACCATAGATTACAAAAATCAAGCTTAGGCTAATTTTATCCAACATAGAATGCTCAAAGATAACCCTTTAGAAAATATTGTTTTCATGTTTGTATTGATAAAGGTTGTAGTTTTAACAAAACTATCAAGCCAAATAGAATTTTGTTAAAATTACAAATCCATAATGTTATGTGGCGTAAATGGATTTTCAGAACTTAATGATCCAAGATGTCATTTAATCATGGAATATTTACAAACCCAATATTCATATTCATATTTAGCCAATTTTAATTTGGAAACTCTGTAATTTTCTGAGTCACTACAATTGTGTATATATGCTTTCAGTAGGGTATTTTCTCAGAGTCGCTACTATTGTATATTGTGTTAGTGATAACATGCATCTGAGTTCCCCAAACAATATCATTAGTTAAGGAAAACCAAAAAGGTTATGATATGGTTATGAGAAAGGTGTACTTACCCAAAACAATTATGATATGGTTATGTGCAAGGTTTATTTATTATTTTCCAGATGAGGATAGGTTCAGGCTACTCGAAATTGTCAAATTAGAACTAGATTTTCCTACAGTAAGTAAGTTTTTCCCTTCTCTCTGGGATTATCTTTTCTTTTTCTAGAAAATGAAATTTGAACCCCTACTAGATACCCTGCAACATCAAATTTGTGAACAAACCAAAAGATTGGCCAGGTAGTTGGATTTATTGCTGAACATGTTCTGGGCATTGCTTGATATTTTGACTGTGAGAAATATGCTTTTAATTGTTAATTTCCACTATTTTCTCTGATCGATTTGAAATTATTTTTGCCCATTTTGTTTTGTATATCCAATGAAAGAATTTAAGAAGAAACCAGTTTGGTTAGTTGAGCCATGTTACACCATGTATGACTTTGGATTATTATGTCCAAAGTGACGTCAAAAAATGGAGATAATAGTGTTGTGAGAAATACATCACCTATGGATCCTGTTATTACTTCATCAAGCATATAAGGTTAGAGGAGCTAAGAAACATTTGGAAACATGTGGTGCACAAATAGGACCGATAATTCTCAAGGATGACTTGGGAGAAGGTGAGTTTTGTGAAATAAATGACTCACCAGACACTTGTTCTAAAAAGAGGAAGGATACCAGTAATGGGGACTTTTCTGATGAGGTTATAGATGACATTAGCAGTCTCTAGAGGGCACAATTTCACCAGACTGTGAAATAATTTGTTGTTGTGGTGAATCACTTGGGAATATATAGTAAGTTTGAACTTCCTTAACATGCCTCTAGTAGTCTGCCTCAAATATTATTATGTTAGAATATGTCAATTCATAACTGAGAATACTTTTTGTAACCTAGTATTAGTGACATAGTGATTGACTTATTTCTCAACCTGATGGAGTTATCTATACATGAAGTAATTTATGTCATAGAGGAGACTTTATCATACAAAAATCTTCAAAGGTCTATAGTTTTATACACCTTCAAGACAACTACTTTCAATGATCCTACTACAGGGCTTCAAGGGAATTCTTCTAAAAACTAAAGAATAGGATCAACACCTTATGCCCTTGTACTCAACAAGAACATTCTTATCCAAGAAAATTTTCTCTGCCTATTCTTGATGAAGATATCCTAGAATAATGATATAAGCCTGACTGTTGATATCCTTATTATTATTCTATTCCTTGATTTTTTTCTCATATTCAATAGTGCATGTCAAGTATACATATAGCCTAATTGTTGCAAGATAATAATGAGATTTTGTCTGATGAATGATGTGTCACTTAAGTTTTTCTTTGCTGGAAGATTGAATAAATGTTCCTGGATGATTGGATACTTTCCCACTGGCCTATATATGTCAATGCCTTACTATATCTATAGACTTGATTATGCCAATCCATGACAAAGTACACCAGGCTAAAAGCTAATGGAATTCACACATCCTACACTGCCTTTTCACTTAACAATATGTTATACTACAAGACATGCCATAAATGGCGATGCTTCAATGATATATTTGTACATGGGTACTAAACATTTGTTAACACACTTAGCTATATAATTTCTTCAGATTGAACTCACTTTTAAGGACCAAATTCCCAAATTGGAAGTATTGATCTTACTGATGCCTCAAGAATATGAAAGATTTGAATCTAGTTCATCCACAAGGATCAACTCTAGTTTTAAATTATTGTTGTAGAAGATAATGTAATTAGACCACAGATAAATATGCAAACTTCCATGATAGTCTTCAAGAAAAAATAAATACTTCAAGCCAATCTGAAGAATGAGACCAAAACATTTAGCTGTAGCTGATTTTCTCTTGATATTGCACAGGTCGGCTTAATTCTCCTTGATAGTCATATATGTATATCTAGTGAATTCTAAACATCATGCCAAAGGAGAGTGCTGTAGTTTCAATTTGACCACTACAATTAGACTCAGAATATTCGATGTTATGAAATAAGGCTGAGGTACTGCAATGTGGCTCATATTGAAACCTTAAAATTGTGGAGAGAATGGAAATAACAACCATCATTCCTTGTCATTTTCAAAATTATTGGTCTACAACTTCTGAGGTAACCCAAGGTCGAGAATAGGTCTTAATACTACAATCTATGATCTTAAATTCAAAAATTATGAGGACATACCCTAATTGCAAGGCCACAATATTTATTATCTTCTTTGTAGGGATAAGACAACCCTTGATCACTTTAAGAAAGGGTCAAATTTCCTGTAACAATAAATTTTTTTTCCTTCTCAAGTCTTCAAAACATATAGATAAGGATTTATTATTTCAGAGTATGATGCCCTAATGAGGGTCGAGGCCGATTTTCTTTAAACCAAAATTTCAGAGTTGTAATATTCCAAATTAGGAAAACAGGAATATAGAATATTAAATTGGGAAATTCAGTAAAATATCAATACATTAATAGGAGTATATCATAGAGCCATTTTATTAGACATTATAGCAGAAGAATGAGTACAAGGTCTTGAGGAGAAAGACACTCAAGCTAGGAAAAACAAGCCTCAAATGACCCAGTACATAAAACATGAAATGTTGTTGCTACATAAAAGCCCGAGGACATATGACTGTGTAGTCCTATGGAGAATAGTTTCAGGGTAAAAATAATAATACATAGAACTAATGATACAATTCTTAGAAAATTTTTGGATTAGAGATTTAGGCTTTCTAGCACCAATCCAAGACAACCCAGAAGGGGTTTATGGAAATACTCAAAATGAAAGTTGCAACCCTAGGAATGAATAACACACTGCAACTAGATAAATGCTGAGAGGTGGTTGATATGATGCAAAAATGGCTGATACTCTTCCCTACTGATCCTCCGGATGAAGGGCTTCTCCCCTCACTGGAAAACAAGCTCACAAACTTGGGCACTAAGCCCTCCACTCCAACTACCCTGCAAAATAATGCAGTTTCTGAAGGATACTGCACTACTGAAGATGGTTGAAGCTTGGAATGATTCCAGATGGTGGAAATTAAGCTCAAGGAACCTCCCAATAGGTCTTCTGAATGAAGGATTTCTCCCCTCACTGGAAAAAAGCTCACAAACTTGGGTACTTGACTCTCCACTGCAACTGCCCTGCAAAATAACACAATTCATAAAGGAGATTGTGTTGTTGAAGATGGATGAAGCTTGGCCTGATGCCAGATGGTGAAATGAAGCTCAAATTAACCTCTCTTGACTAGGAACTCGAGTACCCCAAGGATGAGGGTGGGATTTCCACTCGGAAACTCCCTTGTGCTAAAAAGCACAACAGACTCGCTAAACAGTTGAAGCGTGCAAAAAGTCATAAAATACCAAGACATAAACAATAATCATAATGCCTTCTATGGCTTCCATCCCCTTCCTTAGATGCTTGGTGCACTTCCTCACCCTTGGTCCCACTCATTAAAGATGCTACTCTCACGCATACACTCCTCCATCATAACTGCGTTGTCCTCCAATAACTCTCCGCTACCTCCATGAAAATGTTGTTGATTTGGTCAAACTTGACCCCATCCACATGCTTTAGCCCCTATTCACATCGGCCAAGAGTTTTTTATTCATATGATACAATGATCCACATTCACATTAGAAGTGGTTTTGTTCTTACTAAAGAGATTAATGGGTCTCTCTACCCTCTTATTCATCCATCTAAATGACAAAAGAAAAAATTAATATTCCAACTAGATGAAAGCTAATTAGGAATATTATAGTTCCCCCCTCCCAAATTTTTCTTTTCCTCAAGAAAATGCAAGGATGGATGCTGCAAAATCTCCTCTCTTTCCCCTGTGGCATCCTCATCCGATAAATTCATCCACTGAATCATATGTTCTTCAACCAACCTGCCCCTTAGTTGCTCCTCCCAAGTACCCAAGTTAGCCTTTGGTAATAAAACCAAATGGATCACATCATAAAGAAGTGGGAGATCCATGGTGGAAAATACATGTTGTCTAATGCCCTCATTGAGGCATGGGTCATGAAAAATATTGGAGATATTACTCCCAATGAGGAGCTCCAACCCATATACTACTCCTCCAACAAGATGGATCACCCTATGTGGCCCATAGAAAAACTTCTCAATATCCTTCTTCTGCAATATGAATGGTTTCTATGGCTGTAAATGGATATATACTAAATTTTCCACCCCACGTTGTCTCTCTCCCCATCCATGATCTGTGTAGAACTCCTTCTAATCTTGGGCAACATAAATGTTGTCCTTAAGAAACCGGAATACATACTGACTCTCTAGGATCCAATATTTGGTTCTAGGAACCTTGCTTGCCCCGACCATTCTAATAACAGTGAATAAAACATCATCACCATATGGAACCAAAAATAGATATGCACTGATTTCCATATAAAATTTTTGATGGTTTCAATAGTTCCCCAAGTGGAACCAACACATTTCAGCTTCTTTCTGCCCCAAAACATATTGTGGTAAGTAGCTTCCCAGCCACCTGCTTGCTGCCTCTATCTGCTCATCTACCTGGGGGTAGTAACTGATGTTTGGTGTCAAATGAGTGCACCCCAAACAAGACAATGCCTATCCAAATCCCTCTAGGAAGTGGCCATCCCCATCACTCATTGTGGTCCCAAGAAGACCATGAAGTCTAAAGACAGGCTTGCCCTCATGTATTGTTGGCAAGCTGGTGATGAGGTCCTTAGATGAGCTCTCCCATCTCTCACCCGGAAAAGTAAGTGGTTGTAACAACCTTGAAGGATGGTTGTTTCCTTCCTCATTCTTCAAGAAAACTACACATCTCTTGATATGTTGGAGCACATCCTCCTTGAGACCCTCCCATGATAATCTCTCCCCAATGGCCTGATATGTCCTGGTGACTGGAAAAAAGTGAATCATGTTTTGTATGTAGAACCTTCTCCTTGAGCTTATAACTTCTAGTCAAGAATATCTGATCTTGGTAATAGATGATCCCATCCATCACACTATACCTCTCATCATTCACCTTCCCATCAAGCACTTCACATGTGAAGGGGTTCTTGGAATACTCCACCAATAGTTGGGACTCCCAATCTAGATCCCTACTCATCAATGAAAATGCTACTGACCTCTGTGATAAGGCACTTGTCACCTCATTTCTTCCCTCTTTGACATGTTCAATTCCATAGACACATGTCGGAATTATACTATCCCACTTTTGGCCTCCCTTGCAGTTATTTCTACTCAAGGAAAGATTGAAGTTTATGGTGGTCGGTCTTCACTTGGAAGATATTTCCTATCCAAAGCCTCCTGAGTTTGGCCAATGCATGTATGAAGGCCAAAAACCCTCTACCATATATGGAAGACTCCTTCTGATGTGGAAATGTCTTCTGACTCTCAAAGGCTATGGAATAGCCCTCTTGCACCATACTTGTGCCATCATCTACTCTTAGAGAATTACCTTTCAGCGCAAAAGGCTTGGTGAAAGTTGGTAATACCGATACCAAACAACTATTCATCTTCTCCTTGAGCTAATCAAAGGCCCTCTACGCTGTGTTGGTCCTATAAAAAGCTCTCCTCTTCTCCAGATTTGTGAGTGGTGTTACTTGTTGTGATAAATCTTTAACCAACTCCAATCCGGGGGCCTTCTTGGTGGGATGCCTCCAATTAATATAACATCATGATCTAGAGTAAAATTCATATCTAAGTGGATTGATTTGTCTTGGCTTCCTCTGTGCAAATGAGTCTCCATATTATGTGTGGAGGCTTCCTGAGGTAGATAGGTGTGCATGCCCCTGATCTTTTGATGATTATTTCTCTTATTGTCTATTAATGCCATCTGCAAGGCCTCCCAATCTGTAGTGACCTTCCCTAGTGTAATCAACCACTGCACACCCAGTATCACATTGGTGTCAGGGGTCTTGACCACAAAGAAATGATCTATCAGGGTGTATATACCCAAAGTTATAATCAATGCCAGAACACACTTCCCCCACTACTTAGTCCCTGGGACCAAAACTAAGAATCCTTCAGAACCATTGGTGGGTATGTCTCCCCTCTTGTTAAGTGGGAAAATCCCCTCTGTAGATAGAGGTGATCCCTCTAGCCCTAGGGTGGGTCTAGCAACAAGGGAGCATTCTGGACTCCTAAATTCCTAACTTATAAATGAAATATGAACCGGAATAGATATCCTACCTTGGTCCAATGCTTTTTTTGTGGCACGCGGCAGCGATCCTTTGATCTTTGTCTTCACACCTTGCGCTTCATGTTGGCGATGATGTTCATGCATTTGCACAAAGATCAAACAAACTATAACAACATACAAGCATATACATTCATCTACAACTATTCAGCTAGTCAAGGAGATCTAAACACTTTTCATATAAACGGAAACAAAGTTGGAACCAGAAACCAGTCTTGTATTATTGATAGAGAAAAATAATTTTACAACCTTATGCCTTGATGTTGCATATCTACTTTGGCGTGTTCAGTTGGGCACGTTTCAAGCATTCGTTCGAGATTTGACTCGATGAGGCAATGGGCCTAAACTCTCTCTCAACAATGTATTCTTCTCTGCCTTCTTTTACACACCAACTATAGTAATGACTATTCAGCTAGATGAATCAATGTGAGGAGGAAGAATTTATAAGAGAGGAGGAGGAGGTTTGGGATCCCACATAAGGAGGAGGATAGGTCTATCCCTTTGGGGATTTTCACAATTGTAGGAACTAACAAGCCAAAGGGAGAAAATCGATGTGATTCAGTCGAACAAACCATGATGAATCCGCTCACGAAGTTGTTAAGCATGGAAAATTCGTTTCTATTTTAAAAACTTTCCCAAAACAACTCGACGTGGGTGCCATTCTAAGACAGAGCGCTAAAGGGTGCGAGGCCTAGTGTTAATTTCTCCATGGGCGCGAGGCCATAACTTCTTGCCAGCGCCGACCCAAAATCATATGTTTCTTAAGGTCTTCTTGAGGAATGATCAAAAAATATTATGACCTTGAAATGCCAAGGGATGCAATGACACTTATGGAAAAGTATGACAGTAGACAGAAGTCACTGAAATGGTCCTCCATTGTTTGGGATGGGGATTGTAGGGACGGTGAAAAAATACTATGTAACACCTCTGCACTAGTTAGGCATCAATAAAATTGTGGGTAATCCTATTGTCTAACAATACAGACACATGTTGCTCTTGGATTATGCCTCGGTCTCCCAATGTTAGATTCTTTGGAACTCCCCGCAAGGATGCAAGGGCTCCTCTAGTTGGAGAAATTACTCCATTTCCACCTCCAGTTGGTTTTGGATCTCCTCCTGGTGCTACAACGCTAGTATCTCCTTCCAAATATTTTTCTTTCTTCTCCTTATTATTGGAGAATACCTCATCATCATTAAAAGATCCTTTCTCTTGGTTCTCTCTTGAGGGAGGAACCTTCATAGCTTCCCCTTTTGACTGAGAGGAGAGATCTTGCTGAAGGGAGGATATTTCCCTTAGCAAAGTATTTTGCAAGTCTCTAGCCCTCTCAATAGAATCCTGGAGCGTAGTTGGTCTAGTGGATTCTACCAACTCATGTAAAGGCTCTGCTAGCCCATCAATAGACATACATTCTCTTCCAGTTGCAAATAGATCTAGCACCATGACTAAAATTTTCAGGAATTCAGAGATATAGGTCTCTGGGTATCCTGACTGCTTGAGCTTAGCTAGCTTAACAAAATGAGGTTCTAGATCTCTTTGGCCAAATATTTCCACCAACCTTTTGGTAAATTCTGCATAAGCAGTTTTACTGGCATGCCCCAATGTATATAGGCCATGAAACCACCACTCATGTGCTTCACCTTCAAGGTGCAGCGCTGATATCTTAATGGCCTTCATCTCTGAAACTCGGTTTAGTTGGAAATAGATTTCTAATTTCTCTACCCAAGCCTTGGTTGTGCACTTGGATGGACCATCAAAAGTAGGAAGAAAGAATCTACCCAAAGTATGTTGCAGACCATTGTTCTGCATGTACCCTCTACCTCTACTGCGATTACTGGGTCTTATATTATCCTTGATCTGCCAGAACCCTTGGAATTTTATATGCTCTTTTTTCCTCTGAGATTGAGATTCATATTCTAGGAGACAATCACCAAGGGTCTCCTCCTCTGGTGTTCCTCCTACCTCATTTCCTATCGCTAGGAATGTAGGCATGGTGGAGCGTTGTGGAACTAGTTGTAATGTTGATTGCTCAAACCAATAATGTGAGGTGTCGGAACTCTCTCCATGGTGAGACCTTCATGGGGTTTCTTTATGTCTTTCCATCCTCATCTCCTTGATTTCTCTGGAAATATCTTGCATAGTTTGGAAAAGAAGCTTTGGGAACTCATTTCCATTCATTTCTCCTGATATTGGAGTCTTGCATTTGTCTTCTTTGTATAATTAGACCTTCTTCTTCTATTGATGTACTGCTTGTCCATTTCTGTGAGAGGCTTCTTCTTCTTTTGTTGACATAGATGTCATGTCTCACAGGCTGAGCCAAGATTATGCTATGATACCACTGTAATATTCCAAATTAGGAAAAACAGGAATATAGAACATTAAACTGGAAAATGCAGTAAAATATCGGTACATCAATAGGAGTATATCATAGAGCCATTTTATTACACATTATAGCAGAAAAATGAGTTCAATATCTTGAGGAAAAAGACACTCAAGCTAGGAAAAACAAGTCTCAAATGACCCAATACATAAAATATGAAATGTTGCTGCTACATACAATTTCAGAGGACATATGACTACACAGTCCTATGTAGAATAAATGCAGGGTAAAACTAATAATACATATAACTGCTGATATAATGCTTAGAAAATGTTGGGATTAGAGATTTAGGCTTTCTAGCACCAATCTAAGACAACCCAAAAGGGGTTTCTGGAAATACACAAAATGAAAGTTGTAGCCCTAGGGATGAGTAACACACTGCAACTGGATAAATTCTGGGAGGTGGCTGATATGATGCAAAAATGGTTGATACTCCTCCTTACTGATCCTCTGGATGAAGGGTTTCTCCCCTCACTAGGAAACAAGCTCACAAACTTGGGCACTAAGCCCTCCACTGCAACTGCCCTACAAAATAACGCAGTTTCTAAAGGAGACTGCGCTGTTGAAGATGGCTAAAGCTTGGCCTCATGCAGAATGGTGGAAATAAATCTCAAGGAACCTCCCAATAGGTCTCCTGGATGAAGGGTTTCTCCCCTCACTGGAAAACAAGGTCACAAACTTGGGTACTTGACCCTCCACTGCAACTGCCCTACAAAATAACGCAATTCCTAAAGGATATTGCACTATTGAAGATGGCTGAAGCTTGGCCTGATGCTGGATGGTGGAATGAAGCTCAAATGAACCTCTCTTGAGTGGGCACTCGAAGTACCCTGATGATGAGGGTGGGATTTCCGCTCGGAAACACCCTTGTGCTAAACAACACAACAGACTTCGATAAACTGTTGAAGTGTGCAGAAAGTCATAAAATACCAAGACATAAACAAAAATTATAATTCCTTCTATGGTTTCCATCCCCTTCCTTATACGCTTGGCGAGCTTCCTCACCTCTAGTCCCACTCATTAAAGATGTTACTCTCATGCATACACTCCTCCATCATAACTGTGTTGTCCTCCAATAACTCCCCACTACCTCCATGATAGCGTTGTTGATTTGGTCAAACTTGACCCCATCCACATTCTTTAGCCCCTATTCACACCCAAGAGTGTTTTATTCAGTTGATACAATGATCCACATTCACATTAGAATTGGTTTTATTCCTACTAAAGAGATTTATGGGTGTCTCTACCCTCTTATTCATCTATCTAAATGACAAAAGAAAAAAATAATATTCCTACTAGCTGAAAGCTAATTGGGAATATTACAAGAGCATAATCAACCTTCTTCACTACCTCTCATCTGATTTTCAATGAATCCTAAGGGCTGAAGAGATACTTCAGAGCACACAATCAAATGATATTTATCCAAATGTGTTTGGTCTAGAGCTGAAATAGTCTCAAACGAAGGCTCATCTTGTGCCTCAAATAGGCCCTAGCCAGGACTGAAATCACAGTCCATATTATACAATTAACACCTCAAAAATGCTTCATATGTGATTGATCAAGACTATGATCCTTCAGTGAAGAGGGACCGCAGAGATCATGGAGACTTGTCAACAAACTTTTCTTCGTGATTTCTCTCTATTTCAATCCTGCTTGGGCTTGCCCTCACCTTAGCTCTAATCCCATGTTAAATTTTAACATGTTCTTTGCTAAGGACAATTACTTCAAAGTTACCTTGGGTTTCACAATGTATTCACTTAGGAAAGCGATAATAAATAGGAATTAAAAGTATAATCTAGTTGGAAGTGTGGAGTTTGTCCAATAACTCATCAAAACTATCCATGAAAAAGGGATTTCAAGGAGGATTGACATGGTTTCTTTTCATCTTTGTTTCATGCAAGTTGGCAAAGGGCACAACCTACAGATTTTATTTGGTAAATATTTTTGTCGTACTTTACTGTTTAGGTGACAATGCAAAAAATGATGTGTTGTTTATTTCAAACTTAATCTTATCTATCTAGTTTCAATTAAGTGTGCCTTGAATATAGTGTTATCCACTTACACACAGATTACTGTTTCTTGCTTAAGAAATTATGTTCAAGGTTTAGTTAGCGTAAGAATGCATAACTATTCTTGGTGAAGAGTGGGGATTTTTTATTGCTCAAAATCTCACCATGTTTCAGACATAGATAGTTCAGAAAGTTCAAAAAGTGATAAAAACAATACAGTACAAGCATTCATGAAAACATGAGAGAATGAGTCTGGCTACCATCTACAATATATTTCCAATGATGATTTTTTGATTGGGTGAGTGTCTATGTCTCTTAAGTAATTTTTTAGATGGATTGCCACAAAAACCTTCACTAGAAGGTAGCATTATAATAGAAGTAAAACATAGAGGAAATTTAAATTCTAGTCAACCAGAGGCACCTTTTAAGTCTGCTCCAGATACTATACAAAAAATGAGTTCAGATGTAATACAGATAGTCCTTGCAAGGTTTCAAATTAAATCCTTGAGGGGAATGTTTCTCATGTCAATCCAGGAAAGGAAGATGGTAATAGTGGTGATATCAGAAGAGTGATGGGAGAAGGTGCAGAAGGGTCCTTACTTCATATGAACATGCACTTGATCTTATAAAAAAGGTACAAAATTCTTACCGGAGATACCTCCGTATGGGAAGAAGTAAGCCTGAGATGATCATCCACTTTAGGAAGGAACTCAAAATTCACTTCTGGCATGATTCCAATAGTTGATAAATGAGAAATGAAGATCAACAACCTCCCGAGCGAGCTAGGCTAGGCTGCAAGACAACTGAGATAGTTGTCTTGCATCGTAGCTCTCTTGGGAGGTCGTGCATCTTCATTTCTCCTTTATCAACTACTGCTATCATGCCATAATCCAAATGTGAGTTCCTTCTTATAGTGGATGATCATCTCAAGGTTATTGTTGCCCCCCAAAAAATTTTCTTGGAGTAGCTTCGCAATTTCGACAATTGTTTCTGTCGGAATTCCGACAGTTGTTTCCGTCGCACTTCCGATAGTTGTTTCCATCACTGGTATGGCCCAACCATCGCAACAATGTTATGCGATTTGTTGGAATAACAATGAATGTCGTGGCACTTCTGATGGTTTTTTCCATCGCTAGAAAACTAATAGAGCTGGATGTGTGATGACATGTGTGACGACAGGTCGTCGGTAGAAGGAAACATTCTGGGAAGGCATAGATGTCGTAATACCAACGTCTCCACATGATGTCAGATTAGCAAAAATAAACAACTCGATTCAAGGATTTAATAAATGAAGACATGTGTCATGCCTAGTTTCGCTCTACCGACAATTATTAGAAGTGTCGCATATGCAACGGTATAGGAAATGACATTTTTCCCAACCTCAAAGTGTTTCTCTTGGGATGCCTATGTGTCACAGTGGCAACATTTTACCATCGAAAATTGGGCCAAATATGCTAGTGTGTCACTCCCTCTACTCGAACAATACTCTCCTGTGCTCTGGTTTGGCATATCTCACAGTTCTTGTTATCTTTGGCCAATGCATGTCTCTTCTGGCACTTTTTGTGCGCCCACTAATTTTCTACATCAGTGAGAACGATTTCCACTCTAAGGTCAACACTTGGTTAGGGGTCATAGCATGGCAGAAAGATGGAAAAATCCTTTAGAACTTTGATGCAATGAAACTTATCGAAGATTCCCCTTCATCTTCACACAAGCAATATAAAGATATGTTAGAAGGTCTCGAGCCCCTACTAAATAAGGCTAAGGAGTACATGAGCTCGGCCTATGCTACTTGGTCTGAGGTAGGCTCTTATGTTCAATAAACTCTTCATGTACATCAAGTCGCTCACATGTCCACTGCACCACTCACTATTACAGCCACCATTCCACCTGCCATGATCCCTACTTCCCTTTCACCCCGTCAACTTCACAGCTCTACCCCTGCATCCACCTTCATCAACCTTGATTACGAGCCCATATCCATCGATATTTTTTTCCCCATTGATGAAGAACAACCCTTATCCCCAAATACAGCCTCCGATGAGACACACTATTCCTCATAAGCAACCTTATCATACCTTATGGACTCACTTGTTGTAGCGGATGTGATAGTGGATATGAAAACTAACTATGTTCTTGTCAATTCTATTGGCTTTCTTAGCACTGTCATTTCCCCACCATAAACTACTTTGCCTCCTACTCCTACTTCACTTCATCCATCCTCTTCCACCACTCCACTCATTTCTGCTGAGCAAGTGCTTGTTTTATGAAAGACAATGAGCAGTGTCATCAAGTGCCCTCCCTTGCTTCCCAATAACATGACCTTATTACTTTTATTTCGACCCTTGTTATTCATAAAATTTCACATAATAAAAAGGTTGCTATCCGTAGAGAATCTTCACCGTAAGACCAATCTGAGTGCTTGGTTGCTAGTGGTCAACCACTGCAATCATGACTTCCGCTAGCAAAATCAAATTTGTCAATTCTCTCAGCACGTGGTATTCGCCACAACTTTTCCAGTTTATTCATTCCTTTGTTTCTCAGTTGGAGAATCGGTTATTTCAGACAGATTTAATGCACTAACCTTTAGGTCACCTGTGAAGAGCAGAAGCATCAACTAAACGTCATTGTCATGGTACAACTACATTTGTGCCTCAATAAATATGGATTAGAGACTCAAATCATTGATGTTCATTGTCAATTATAGTCATTGTGGCCTACTCTTTCTCCCTATTCCGCAAGACAACCAAAAGATCTCATTTCATGCTCCCCTGTCGAATATTGCACTATTGTTGAAGTGATGTGAAAACAACTTGTTCCCAAAAATATCAAGCTTTAGGACACTGTCACCACTTGCAGTCTTCATCATATCCTTCTATGCTTTATCAAGATCATATTACCGACCAAATTCACATTAGGGGAATTTTGAGGTCTAAAATGGGCCTCCTAAGGAAATTATAAGATAATAGTGGAAATAATAAAATAAGATTTGATTACATCATCAAATTTTAGAGGGAAAAAATAAAAAACTACTTTTTCAACTTGTATTTTCAACTTATCTCCTAAAGTTTTTACTCAAATTTCGAGCAGGAGTACTCGCTGGATGCAAAATCAATTCTTTATCCAAGGAATACCCATGCTACATACTTTTGATGGATCCTACTAAATGAAAAATGAGAAATACAGGAAAAATGTTATTGCAATCATGTTTTTTCATGTATTTCTCATTTTTCGTGTAGCAGAGTCCATCAAAAGTATACAACATGTGTACTCCTTGAATGTAAAATTAAACTTTGCATCCAATGAGTACTCCCGCTTAAAATTTGAGTAAAAACATTAGGAGATAAGTTGAAAATACGAGTTGAAAAAGTAGTTTTATTATTTTATTATTTTTTAATCTTTTTAACCTTTTACTTAAAATATGGTGAATCATCTCCCATGGTTGAAATCATCATCTTGAATCCTATTAGTTCTTATAAAGTTCATTTTGGTTGTACATTTTTCTTAGGAGGCCTATTTTAGACCTCAAAACTCTCCTAATGAACCACCACCTTTATCTGCCCCACCTTACCACAAGTTATGTAGGAACCACGACTAATGTTCAGTCATATTTTTGATGGTAGTGGTGTTCTTGCGAAAAAGAATAGAGTTATTGATCCCTTGCATGAGAACGTCTAGAACTTGTTTTAGCAAGAAATGGTGACCTTTGATCTAGAATAAAAGAAGAAACTTTTGGAGCAAGAAAATGTACTAGATGCTCAGATCAACCAATTGGAATATGAAGGCCAAGAAACCAAATGGGTTCTCTGTGACCTCCACCCGGAGGCATAGAGACATTTGATCACCTTGAGCACGTTATCCACGATTGGTGACTAGTAGATTTAAGGACTTGTTCAATCACAATCCAACGATCTCAATGAGGAAACAGTTAAAAAATTTTCAGCTAAGGTATCCACACTTCTGGAATCATGGAACTCCTCTATTTCCACATTCACCAACTTTAAGGAGTTAGTTATTCAGACTGTTCCAGAGTTGGGTCCTTCATTTGAAGGTACCGCAACTGATCCAAGCGGAATCCAACCTGTGCAGAGTTCAAAAGTAGCAATAGCACATTTACTCGATGGCGACTGAATGGATTGTGGTCGGGCATGTTGGGTCCTTTGTTTTTGAAGGAATAGCAGTTGTAGAGGACATTTTGGACAAAGTTGTTAGAAGAAGAGCACCAGAAAATAAAAGCGGCAGTGGAATACTTGTTTTGGAACTTGTGTAGTGGAAATAATGGCATGTCCTGAAGGACCAAGAGTTGATTTTGATATAGTCAACATAGAACCAAGATAATGGCCCTAGGTAATGGAAAACCATAGATCAAGTGAGTGTGAGAACAAAGACTAAATCAAGCGAGAGCGACTATAAAATAAGACAGAAGGCAGCGAAATTTTTTTTTAGACAATTCCATAAAGTTTATATACTATTGAAATTTTAGTTTTTTTGTAATGTTTGGGATCTAAACATTGAAAGTTTTCTTACGGGAAGATCTGGATATGTAATTTTCTATTTTGACACTTGATCTAAGTTTTGTTATCTACGCACAAGCCTATAATGCGTGGCAAGCTGTAATGGATAAATTACGTTGTAATTGGGGTCTATTGTGTTAATAATACAAGATAATGGGGGTTATGTCATTTGTCTTTGTATTGTGTGCCCCTTTTATAAAAAATTGTGTATGTTTGTTTTCTATTAAATGCTTGAGTTAAATAATTGCGAATGAATGTATAAATGGTTGCACAAGTTGTTTGGATAGCTAAATCTAGACCCATTACACCTTTCTATGGTTATTTATAGCCTCGGGTGAGACGTCGATTTGATTCAAGGGAGTGAAAATTTCGGTGAAGTGATAGACTATGCGAAGACCTTTGTTGGCACCCTATGTCAAATCTAGGGTAAAAATTCAATTAAAATTTCACGCCAATAGTCACAAGGGGGTGAATCGCCCCTTGCTTGGGGAGTTGGGGTGTGCCACCCATGAAAAAATTTGGGAAACTTTTTGTGTCCATTTTTTATGGTTTTTGATACATGGTTTTCTCTTTTAGTAGTTTTTTGGTGCATGTTGGTTTAGCCATAACACTGTAAAGTAATATATATTGAAAATTTCTTTCTAGTTTTTCGGGTTTGGGTTTCTTAGGTAAAATATCGATGTAAATGTGTGTGTATTTCCACTCAATATTTTTTATTTCATTAAGAATATATTTGCAAGGAAATATTTTTTAATTATCTAGCGAAATAGATCACATAGACACAATGATCATTAAAGCACATACAACACACATTCAACAAGAAAAGTACCAAAGCCAATAAAATAGTTCAATTTATTTACGAAAAATGAAGATAACATATACCACAAACATCTAAATAATCGTCTTACAATATTCATGATACATGCATGAATATGTGTTGGCTCAACAAGCTTCTTATTATAAGGTGAAAGATACAAGTACACAATTACAATGGTGAGATACTAGCTCCAATTGTGGAACATTAAGTCACTTCTAGCTTCTCCAAAGAATTATCTTCTCTCCTATGCCAAGCCATAGAAGCCAAGGCTAGCTCTCCAAAGTATTTACCTCCAAAAAATCCCTTTGCTTGAGTTATGAGGGTGTATTTATAACAAGAGGAATGACCTTTCATATCCTCATGACTCTTGATCTTCCATCATGACTATTGGACTTCCAAGTGACTCTTGATATTTTATAAGACTCTTGGAATATGCTGAGTGACTCTTTAGTTTGCATGTGACTCTTGGAATTCCACACATTTAATTTTGTGTCATTTTTTGAAATGCATAATTACACTCTACATCATGTGGCAAGACTCATTGACACATATGACACTGTGATGACAATTTTACAAGCCATGACTTGGCAAGACATGCTTCATATCTTCATGATGATATGTCAAAGACAAGCTTCTCTTCATCCTCCAAGGGGATGATTGATATGGAGTCTTCATGTGATCCAGGTCAAAGTCTATTGTAAGCTAGTATCCATTCATATTCTTTCGATAAATTATAGAAAACGATTAAGCGTGGGATCAAAGAGGCGAGAGATGGAACCAGAAAATGACTAAGGGTGGGATCAAAGAGGTGAGATATGGAACCAAAAAATGACTTGAACATGATCACACACTTATATATGATCAACCATTTGACATGGAATTATTTAGAGCCCACAACCATCTTGTTCCTATTGAAACAACATTAGTTCAATAATTCCCTCCAAGTACGACACTTAAGATACACTTTGCGACACAAGTGACGACACTAATGAAATAGTGCTCGAGACTTGTTGAATGTGACTAATGCATGTATTTATGATGATTATAATACAATATAGAAAGAGAATTCATCAAAAATTCCCTTCAATAATGTATAAATTACTCTCTTTGGCTAGATGTGACACTTCCCTAACCACAAGACAACAATTGCGAAAGTAAGAGAAAAGTGCAAACGACACTTTCAAAGGCTAAAGAAAGTGAAAGTGACACAATAATATAGTGAATATAACTCAAAAGCACCACTTGTAGAATGAAATTAAGCAAAAATAGTGGTCGCAAAAGTTTTAGCGACACTAATGAAAACCAAAGCGCATAAAATCAACAATTGTGAAAACTTACTAGAATAGCAATACAATTGAAACCAAAGTCAAAGGGATTTTCAAGTGATATTGCGCAGTAATTGTTGGCATAGGTTGCACACGGTATAAATTTCTAGGGTGTACATTGACCGTCGGGATTTCTTTAAGGAAGAGTGCTCGTAAATGCATTGAAATCTAAGTATGTGTAAGCAACTGAATTTGACAATTAGAAACATCAATTGACCATAAAGTAACTACGAAAAATCAAGGAACGAAAAATCATAGGATCACATGTAGGATCCAATAATTGTAGGAAAATTTTTGGAGGGTGTTTGTCACAGAGAAAACATAATTGTATTTGCATCCTTTGCTTCCAATAAAAAAAACCTTTCATCTATAGTATTATGGGGGTTATTCACAATTTTTTCGGTCATGATTTGGGTTTTACGAATTTTGTCTTAGATGATGTTTATCCCTTGAAAATATCCACAATATACCCAATGAATCCTTATATCATAACAATATTATCTATAAACTTCCATGAATATTTGAATGGACAATTCTTCACAAGAAATCTGATAAATATATACTTAAAAATCTAAAATCTACACTATTAAGGTTTATTTCTCTTTAGATTTATGAACCTATAGGTTGTAGTTTATTGTGAATGCATGCAAAATAAAATTATGCAAAAAATAGAGAACATTGAAATAAAAACTCACAAACTAAGATTTGGCACAAGATATTACCTGGGAAACCATTTCGGGAGAAAACCCAACTAGAAGGCGAGGTTGGTCTGCTCTCTTTCTATGAATGGAAAATGGTTGCAAGTACAAATAAGTATGGCCTATGGCTAGTGGTATAATATAGTGCACAAATCCTCTATGTGTGTTCACTCTCCCTATTCCTCACAACTATTTTGCTCGTCGCTAGAACAAAATGCACTAAAAAATAATGGAAACCCTTTTCCTCCTATTGGCCCGGTTATGGCACATCATGATAACCTACTAGTGGTTAGGTTTGATTATCTAAGTGGATATTGGTGGCCACCCACCTATTCCATTGGCTCATCGTAAAATTTTCCTATTTTGGCAGTTTGCTATTTTTGGTAGTTTTCTATTTTTGGCAATTTCCAGGTCGTGATATTCTAGAGTTGTTTTGAGGCCCTAAAAGACATTTTTTTGGGGAACAAGCCAACGAAAATCATGCACTTCCATTAATAGTTGGAAGTTTTACTCCTCGGATAGAACTTTCCAACATGCTGTCGTGCATGCCAAATGGAGAGTGTAAGACAATGTTACAACCCTTAGAAGTTGATGTTCCAACTTACCCCTGCAAGGCACATAAGCCTTTGGTGCTTTATATCCTAGGGTTATGGTTTCAGATGTTTAAGGTTTATCATTGTTTCATCATGATAAAAAGGCCTTAAAGCCTCATTGTATCACATTTCAGGAACGTATGTAGCCATCACATCTCTTCTGAGAGATAAGATACCATTGTACGAGCTAGTTTTATTTTATTCTGTATGCAAACAATTTCAACATTTTTAATTTATAAATTGAATTAAAGTTTCATTGTATCCTTTTTTTTCTTTGATTCTACATTTCATTTCATTCCCTTCTTGAATTTGGATCATTTGATTACATAAACTCTTAACCCTAGTTATGATATATACTCTTCTATATTATTATTCATCATAATCACATGGCTGTCGAGGTATAAAAGGTATCTTTTTAACACCTATTTATCCTACATTAATTATCAATCCAACATCTTTTTGTTTCAAGAGTGTACTCTGTTTGAGACTGCAATTGAGCTAAGTGTAATGCTGTGAGAGATGTAGTATAGTATTCTAAATACAAGAGTAAACGAATGCTTGAAAAGAAATCTAATTAAAATAACATGAATGCAAATTCTCTGAAATCTTGACTACTCACTCTGCAATACATCAATCAAGGATACAATAACAATAACTCATTCCTTTAGAAATTGATGCAACTAAAATCACATTGGAACAAGGCAATCAATCTGGGAACTCGAAAGCAATAACCAATGTTCTCTACAGTTGACAGTCCTGCTCTTTAAGCAATCAAAGTGAAATCCGAAATTGAACTAACTGCTGTTGAAAATAAACTAAGAAGAACTTCTTCTAAAAGCAAGAATTGGAAATGAACAGCAATCTGTAATTGAATGTCTATGTGCATAAACAACAAACTATAAATAAACAATCTTTCTGCAATCCAAAACTAACGAATTAGAAATAAACATCAAACTAGAATTGAACAGCAATTGCTAACTAATGAATCTGAACATCAGACTTGAGCTAACAAAATCAATTAACAAATTCTATTAAGCTCCAACCCTGTCGACAAAAAACGTTATTAAGTAATCAATCGAAATGAACAATAATCCAATGGAACAACAAACATAGTTAAATATGGAACATAAAAGCTTTATACATGATAACAAGATGAGTAATACAGAATCGCGATCCTTGTTGAAATGGAACAGCAATGCAATTCATTTTGCGCACATAGCAATCCAATAAGCAATTCAATAGTAATTAAGTAACTCTGTAATCGTAATGAAACCAAACGCAATTATCACACGACAGTAATTAAAGGATAGAAATACAAATAGCAGAACGATTCCACCAGGGTCGGGCCCTTAGCACTAGTGAAACACTGCTGGGTTACTTCAGAGCTTGAGAGATGAAATAAAACGCACCTTTGTATTAATTGAGCATAAAAGTGTTTACAGTGACCGCTCTCTGATCACGAGAGTCAATGAAACGCATAATTACAAAAGGAATGTTCTAATCAAATGATTCGACTCCTTTAAAATCTCTAAAGGCGTTGCCTTATATAACAAAATTGACGGACAAGACAAGGAATGAGATAAGGTTTGAACAGTGATCCCTCAGAATCGAAGGATCCTGAGGGATTCACTTCCCTTCTTTCTTTAGCTGTCACTTGATTTCCTTTGACTGAAGCCGAGCTGTCCCCTACCTTCTCTTAGCAATGCATTTAGATTTTCTTCTCTTTGGCAAGATTTGGTCTTACGCTGAAGGAACAATAGTTACTCTTGCTTTAGCCTCGCCTCTGGCATAGCTGTTCACCTCGCCTGATTCCTTTTTTTAGCAATAAAAGGAAGTTTTTAGTTACATTTTACAATAAACATAAATCTTTACAATTCTACCACAATTCTTGTAATAAGTCACCTTTCTAAAGTAAAAAGAATTATGTTTAAAGTAAAAGAATGGGAAAACACATAGTGAATTCATACCTTTTCCACTTCTCAACATACCCCCCTGCTTACCCCTTTTCATGTCCTCATGAAAACCATATTTTACATGCAAAGCAGTTAAAGAATAAGCTGGAGAAGGTTTTTCATCAAAAGGCCTAAAACCATGCATTGTAGCTAATGCTTCGAAGACATGCTCTATTTGTCCTTCGGGTATTTCATAAATGGCTTTATAATCTATAGCAAGATACCATGCAATGGGGCTTCGAAACCTACACCCTAGCCAGAATGGGCCTTCCCTCAAAATGAGGTTGTTATAGAGAACCAAGCGGTCTGCAGCTACTCCAAAATTTTTATAGTTAAATGGTTCTCTATTTTGAACATTCCGATTAGAAATTCCCCATCGGACCTTAGCTGCTATGTAGGCCTGGTTTCTAATAGATAGAAAATATTCTATCCCATTCAAGAAAATTGCTTTATGGACAGGCCCCAATGCTTGGATAACACCTTCTCTTGTCATCAAATTCTTCTGCCTAGCCCATAATTGTAACAGGTTTTTAGGTTCACTCATAACCCACAAGTCTAACTCATTTTCCTGCCTTTGAAAAACATTAAAGGCTTTGAGCCATTTTAATTGATTAACAAAAAAGGAAATAAATGCTTGGTATTGGATGTCACCCACAAAAGGGTTGGGATTTGTCTCACTATCATTTTCCAATATGAGATTATGCAAATAGAACTCACACAAGAGACGCTATACCTTTACCCCATAGAGTTTGCAGCATGTTACAAAATCATCTATAGTGTTTAACTCTATAGATTTTCCTTCCCTAACTGCTTTAATAATTAACTGTAAATATCTCTCTAATAAAAATAAAGCATAATTCTTGGTAGGGCAGCTACAAGCTAAAACACCTGTGTATAATGAGAAAAGAGTGTCCATTCGATTCTGGGCTAATTTTAACTGATTCATTACCTTTTTAGCCTTCTTCTCTGCCTTTCGACACTTCTCATGGGCTTCAGCCTTTGCTGCATGGATGATCTTCATCTGTTGTTGCAACTCCTAGTATTTTCTTCTAGGAACAATGTCTTCTTCAAGTTTTTCCCTTTCCTGTCGAGCCTGTGCCAACTCCTCTTGGAGTCTGGCTAATATGGGATCACTAAAAGTGTTTTGACTACAGGCTTGTGCATTTTCACTTGAGGTTGCTCCATCTGGAATAGCCGCATCTAGAACAGCTGCCTGCTGTTCCATATCTTCATGATTAGGCTCAGCCATAGTTTCTACAACTTAGGGCTTTGTTTTAGTTGCCACTTTCCTCTTTTTCGAGGCTCGTTTGGCGACTATGCTTCTTTTTTTTGGGGTTCGTTTGGGTATTTGTTTCATTTTAAGAACCCTAATGGTTTGCCTAAGTTGTTTCACTAGTCTCTGAATCTTCAGTCATTCCCTCCGAAGTTTTTCAAGCTCGGTTACCTTCTTCCTTTTCCTTGATGGAACGACTGTCCCTTTTTTTGAACCCAATTGCTCAGCGGGGGTTTGCTCCTCATCAACCGTGCCTTCAGTTGGGCTTACTTCTCTGTTTTCTTCTTGGGGCACTTCTTCAATGTTCATATGCCCCCGGCTGAATTCTACAGGGGTAATACCCTCAATTGACTCTACAATTCCCTGAGAATTTTTAGTTTGGAACACTACTTCAGTGTTCTCCTTTTCCTGTCCATTCTTCTCAGGGGAAGCAACCCCAGCTGATTCTACCATTTCGTTAGGGTTTGCTCCTTCTGTTTCATCCGACATTCCCTCAGCCTTTTCTTTATTGACAACAGATTGCTCCTGTAATTGTTTGATATCAACATTAAGGTCTAGAGGGCTGTGGGGCTGCACATATTCACTCATATTGGCCAAAATTTGGGCCAATTGGTCTTCTTGCAAAGGGCTTCGCGCTGAACTTGTAGTGGTGTTTTCGGGAGGCTCTGTTCCTTCTCATTCACTGTTGTGATTATCTTCGTCCTCTTCACAGGTATGGTAACTACCTTCTTCCTCATCAGAGTAGTGAATTTCTCCCTTTATACTAGTATGAGGACTTCCTTCTCCTTCCTCAATTTCATCTTCTTCATTATTTCCTTTTTCTGTGCTGGTTTGTTTCTCACCACTGGTGTGGTGACTCATTTCTTCTTCATCCTCATCAATACGAGGACTTCCTCCTTCCAATTGTGGAGGCTGTTCATCTTCCGAGCTGGGCGATTCCAAGGGCTGGCTACTACTACCCGAAAGGCCTTCTATCATTCCCATACTTCTTTTTGAACGGGAAGACTGTCTACATTTTGATGGCTCAGCTGCCGAGCTAGCCATTCTCTTTTGTTTCGGGGTAGGTAAGGCTAATCCTCCATCAATCGAAAATATCAATTCTTCCCAACTGGTCTGTTGTTGGGCAATACTATGACTTACTATTAATCTAATTAGGCAATGGTGGCTTACCACCATGTCTGTGTGCTGAGCTTTCCTTATACTACGGGCAACATCATGCAGTAAGGAATTTAAAAATGCAAGCAAATTTACAGTGCATTTTTGCTTTAATACTGCCAATAACTTAAGGTGGCGAGGTCTTACCACGTATTTCCTTCCATCGCATGTTATATAGGCCTGCACTACCTTTGCCAATTCCGTCCATGGTTCTCCCAATGAGGCCAGCTGAACTCCTTTGCCTTTGATGACCAATGTCTGTCCTTCTTCCTGGAAAATATTCATGGCTTCTTGAAGCCTGACCTTCTTATGAGTCCATACGGTTCCTTGTGCTAGTAGACCAGACACCTCTGCAATTATTTCATCTGTTACTACTATCTATCTTCCTCTAACCATGGAGTATCCTTCCTGCAATTTCTATAGAAACTCGGTAGCCACTGTTTCATGGGGTTGTTGCAGCCTTGTGAAGTATGTAATCCATCCCAATTTTTCCAGAATTTCTCGTGCAGCATTAGAAACAACTAGCACTTGCGGCTCGCTACGAATTGGTCGACCTCCCATCTTCTCTGCACGCTATTACTTCTTTCCAAACACACAGTAATGTAATGGAACAACACAGCATGGTAAATTGGAATAATATCGTTAAGTTTTTGTTATTCCCTAGAATATAGGGATTTGATTTGCATGCAGGTAAAAAAATATAGGGATTTGATCTGCATGCAGTGATTAAGAGGCATCCGCGCCCCCCCTGGAGGATGATGGGTCGTCCTCGACCATCAAATAAGAGAGGAAAGTACTGCACAACAATTGTACAACAGGAAAAAGCATGCATACTTATGATACAATCAATCAAATTATTGCATTTACTAAAATCGATGCGTGTGATTAAATCGTAAATAGATATAGAAACGTTTGTAATGATTTAAAGATAAGGAAAAGGGACAGCTAATGTGAACACAAGTACTAATGCGCTTATTACCCACTCAAACTTAATATGATCGATTTATGATGATTTTCATGTATAATAGGTTCGAGATCAAGGGTTTAGGAATCATACTTTCATTTGATATTTAGATAGAGATATAGGAAAAAGGGTTTAATATTACTATTTATTTGTAAAAATGTGACTCCAATACCATCAGCAGAGCTCTGTTGCCCACAGGTGTCCATAACCTTAACAAAGTTGCTTTCTCACCCTTGGAACCATTGCCCTTTATTTATGCCTAGGGAAGTGCTGTTTAATGTTATAACGGAGGCCATTGTGCTGGCTTGGGAACCAGATGAATCACAATGCCATTCACCGGGAAGAAGCGAAAGGTGGGTAGGCCGGCTCGTGATGAGACCTCCTGTTCCAAGGACTTCTTAGTTTTTTTTTTCAATTTTCCATTGGACCATATCCCCGGTGTGGTGGCCATGATTGGAATGCCACTTCACTTGCTTCCTTATGATCATGGTAGGCTATCTCTTGATGGGACCCCCTATCCTCCATCTGCCATATCATAAAATTGTTAGTGAACTATATAAATATTTTTTCTTATTTTTCATATAGCACTTTTCTACTTATATATAAAGGATGGCTCACCACTCCTTAAGAGTAGGGATGGTGGAAGAAGTCTAAACATCTCAATAGAAAAGAATATGCCCTTAGTCCTACTCAATAAGTAAGAATCAAAGAAAGTTATAAATATTTGGGGAAGAACCAACATGATAAAGATAATCGATCATATTAATTTTAGTGATAGTAAGACAACAAAGTAATATTATTGATTATGTCCTTTTTTCCTTTTTCTTATCATCACCAAACAATTTCTTAAAAAAATGACAATTTCTTTTGATTTTCTAATTCCAATAAGCTTTAATTTGTGTGATTTTGTATAAATAGTATGTTCGACTTTAAAAGAGTCATTAGAAATCCTCAAAATGCTGGTCTAAAACAAGAAAAATAATACACTCAAAAAGTGTTGTTCATTTAGAAAGGAACAGCAAAAACAATCTGCGGAAATTGTTGTTCCTTTCGAAAGGAACAACAAAAATAAACTGCGAAACTGCTGTTCCTTTTGAAAGGAACAACAAAACAATCTGCGAAACAACATAAACAGTACAACTGTTGTTCCTTTCAAAAGGAACATCAAAAACATTCGCGACAAAGCTGCTGTTCCTTTCGAAAGGAACAACAAAAATTCACAATAAGCGAAATAAACAGAGTTCAAAGAAATAGGATTCCATACAAAAAAACAAGAAAAATAAATGAACAATCTTTATGTAAAAATTTCAAAGGAAATAAATGATTTAATGAATGGGTGTCGAGGAGGATTTATCCCCTTCAGCCAGAATTTGCATGGTGTAATCTTCTCGTAATTGTTGGTAGAAGGATTCTCGAGTAAGCGGTTTATGGTACAGTCATACTCGATGACCGTTTACTTTGAAGGAATGTCCAGATCTATCAATGGTGGTTAATGTAATGGTGCCATTATCATGCACTTTTTGTATCTTGTAAGGTCCAAGCCATCGTGTCTGGAGTTTCCCTGGAAAATCCTGAAACCTGGAGTCATATAGGAGTGCCCAATCTCCTTCATGGAAGATTTTTTCTTTGATGAGGGCGTCATGCCATTTTGCTCTCTGATGTTGAATTAACGTAGTGTGATGAAGAGAAGAGAGCCTAATTTCATCTAACTCATTGATTTGCTGCAATGTTTTGGCCTGGGCTTCATTTAAATCTAGGCCCGCTTTTTGGGTTGTTCTTAATGTTTGAATTTCAAACTCTATTGGAAAGATGGGCTCTTTTCCAAATAACAATTGATATGGTGAATATATCGTAGTAGCTCTCCATGTTGTTCAGTATGCCCACAAGGCTTCTGGAAATCTGTAGGCCCAGTCATGTCTGTGTGAGGCAAATGTTTTTGTCAATATAGACTCTATCACTTTAGTCGTGCTCTCTACTTGGTCGTTTTCTTGTGGGTGGTATGGGGTTGTAATATTGTGCTGAATGTGGTAATTCTGTAATGTTTCAGCAAGTTTATTACTTACAAACTGCGGTATTCCATATGTGATTATATCCCTTGAGAGGCCATATCGCACAAATATTTGGAAAAGAAATTGTATTACAAAGTCCTATGTAGCTTTCGAAAGTGCCTCTGCTTCAACCCATTTAGTGACATACTTGGTTGCAACTAGGATGTATGTTCTTTGGTTTGATGGGGGGTTAATGGGGCCAACAAAATCGAGTGCCCAACATTCAAATGGTTCAATTACTAGTTGTGGGTTCAAAGGCATTTCGTCGGACTGTCCAGGACAACCCGCCCTTTGGCAGTTATCACAGGCCTGCACAAATTTTTTGGCATCTTTAAAAATGGTAGGCCAATAATAGCCTATCTGTAAAACCTTATGGGCGGTTCTACGATCTGCAAAAATTTTTCCACACGGCCCGTCATGGCATGCTTTCAGGATATCAAATACTTTGTCCTCCTAGATGCATCTCCTAATTTGCATATCTGACCCTGTATGAAACAGGTAGCCCCCAATCCAAGAGAATCGGGTACTACGCTGTATTATTCGCTTTCATTCATTAAGGGTTAGATGTTTAGGTAATTTACCTATTGCCAAATAATTTGCTATATCAGCATACCATGGGGTTCTAACAGTAACAGCGAACAAATGTTCATCTGGGAAGTGGTCTTCGACTGCTGATGCATCTATTGGTTTTTGCATTCTTGACGGAAAATCAGCTACAGGGTTCTCTTTTCCAGGTCAATATTTGATTGTAATGTCGAATTCTTGCAATAAAATCAACCATCTTGTCACCCTTCCATTTGTAACAGGTTTATTTGCTAAAAATTTAATGGCAGAGTGATCAGTATATAGAACTACATGATACCCAGTTATATAATGTCTAAACTTATTTACAGCATGTACTACATCTAAAAATTCCTTCTCAGTCGCAGTATATTTTAGTTCAGCAGGAGATAGATTTTTGCTGATATAATAGATTGCATATGGTTTTTTATCTTCTTCTTGCCCAAATATTACTCCAATCGCTGTGTCTGAGGCATCAAATGAAATTTGAATGGAAAATTCCAATTTGGGCCCCTCAACACTGGGGCTGTTGATACAAGCTTTTTCAGATCCTTGAAAGCATTGTCACATTTATTTGTCCAAATAAAATCAACATTTCTTGTTAGTGCATATAAAGTTGCAGCTATTCGAGAATAATGTTCTATAAATCTCCTATAATAACCAGAAAATACAAGAAAGCTACATACCTCTGTTTGTGTGGTGGGTGTAGGTATTAACAAAATTATCTGAATTTTGGCTGGATCCACCTGAATTCCAGCTGCTGAAATATAATGTCCTAAGATAAGTCCTTCGGTCATCATCATATGACACTTTTCATGGATTAAACAAAGCCTAGTGTCAATACATCTTTGCAACACCTTTTCTAGATTTTCTAATGCTGGCTCAAAATCATCTCCGTAAGGTGTGAATTCATCCATATATACCTCGAGCCCTTCATTTATTAAATCTGAAAAGATGTTGAGAATGGCCCTTTGAAATGTAACAGGGGCATTACATAGGCCAAAGGGTAAGAATCGGTAGGCAAATGTCCCCCAAGGACAGGTAAAAGTAATTTTTTCTTGGTCCTCAGGGGCAATCTGGATTTGATTGTACCCACTGAAGGCATCGAGGAAAGAAAATAATTTCTTTCCTGCCAATGTGTTTAATACCTGGTCAATGAAAGGAAGGGGAAAGTGGTCTTTCTGGGTTGCCTTGTTGAGTTCTCGGTAATCTACACATATTTTCCACTTCTCGTTCTTCTTTGGTACCACTACTAATGGAGAGACCCACTTGCTATCAGATATTGGGTAAATGAAATTAACATCCAATAGTTTTTGCAATTCAGCTTTCACAATATCTTTAAGGTGAGGATTTAGTCTTCTTTGGGGTTGCTGAATGGGTCTCTCATCCTTTTCGATATAGATGTGGTGTGTACATAATTGGGGGTCAATTCCCTTCATGTCTGGATAATCCCATGAAAAAGCTGCTTTATATTTCCGTAGTAATTGGACCAACTTCTCTTCTTGTTCAACAGTCAGATTTTTGTTAATGTTTAGATTTTTTCCCGACTCAATTTCTACAATCTTACTATTGTACACAGAAGTAGTGGGTATTACTTGATCAGGGATGTCTTTCAGAGGATATTCTTCTTCTTTATTATCGAATGCTGCCTTGATCATGTGACATTGTAGATGGGATCTGATTTGTGGTTTGTTAATAAAACTATTAATGATATCATCCTCTGTTTGATCTTTAAAATTGATGGCATCTACTATAGCTAGAGGTGATTTCATATTTTCCATAAGATATGATACATGTTTCTTTCTTGTTTTGATTATTGATAGGCTTGGTTGGGCTGGGGGATATAAAGCTAAATTCTTGACATAGTTTCCCCTTGTTATTGTCATGTTGCCTTGTCGGCAGCCAATATAAGCATCGGCAGTTACCAACCAAGGTCTACCTAGGATTAACGGGTGTCCATCTAACCGGTTCTTTGGGTTGATAACCAGGAAGTCAGAAGGGTATTCCCAGGAATCTACGGATACCATTACATCTTGTAGTGTACCTTCTGGTTTGACTACCGATCGGTCAGCCAATTCTAATAAGGTTGTTGTTGGTTCTAATGATGTAATGCCAAGTTTTTGATAGGTGGTAGTTTTTAGCATATTGATTGCAACTCCCAAATCAACTAAGGCATTTGGGAATAATTGCCCATTGATTTGCACCGTCACTATAGGATTTCTTGGGTCTTCATATTTTACAGGTGTTTCCATTCCTGATAATAAGTTAGATAGAGTACCGACTATTTGGACAGTTGGGTTGGTGGTTGTTCTCCTCTTTGGCTTCTTTATACACAGTTCCTTAATGGTTTTTGCATAAATAGGGATGTCCTGGATAGCTTAGAGGAGAGGGATTTTTATACACAGATCTTTTAATTCTCCCAGAAGATCAAAATCAGGATATTCTAACAGGCGAGGTATGATTAATTGTTCTGGGAATGGTGGAGAAGAGGTTGTTGCTTGTTGTGGAATTTGAGGTTGATTTTGTTGTTGAACCACCTTCTCTTTTTGCAATGTTTGTTCTACAAGTAACAGATCTTCAGTATGAACATTTTTGTCTCTCTCTATTTCTACTATACACCCAGACCTCAATTAAAGGTCATTACACTCCCTCAGTTCAGTTTCTAATTTTGGTGGTTCCATTATTTGGACAAACTGGACTGGCCTATTATTTGGGTTTGGGTTAGGCTGGGTTGGGAGTTGCGGTCTTAAATTGGTCTGGGGGTTTTGTGGTAATGTATAGGGAGCTGGCAGTATAGGTTGAGAGAGGGGAATTGTTCCAGCTGGCTGGTTTGTAGGTCTTTTCCAGTTTGTCTGCTAGGCTTGACTCTGTGAAGTAGAGGGGGACCATTGTGTTGGATAAGCATTTTTTTGCCAAAACGGTGGGCAGAAAGGAAAATTTGACCAATTAGTTTGGTTTGTTTGATTTGGCCATGATGATGTAGGAAACGGCTGTTGTGACCAACTGGGGAAAGGTGGTTGATTTTTCCACATTCCATTATATTTTTGAGAATTATATTGAGGAGGATGAAAAGAAGAAAATGGATCAGTTGGCATACCTGATTGTTGTGGCTGCCATTATCGGCGTTGATTAAGTAAGCATACCACTTCTGATTCTTCTTCTGCCTCTTTATAGACTGCTTTTAAGCCAGGAAGCGAGGGACATCCTTCTGTGGGGTGATATTTTGTGCAAACGGCACAAAATTTGATTATATCCAGCAGGCACTCTTTGTGGCTGTGTTTCTTCCTGTATTTGGGACAAAATATTGCCAAATTTTGTTCTGCTTCTGCTTGCTTTTGTTTGGCTTGCATAATGTCGAACTGCGTTGTTAGAGTCCCTAGAATACCTGTTTTAAAATTTTCCAGTAGATTTCCAATATCTACACGAGTTACCCCTTCACTGGAGGTCTTATTATCCCTTGTGATCATGTCACGTTCTGCTGATTTTAGCCTTGTATTGCCCCTCGAACTCTTGATACACAAATCAATAATGTTAGCATAGTTTTCCTGATATATATCACCTTTTCCCATAATATTCAATGTTTCAACCCATTGATCCTTCATCCCCCTAATTAATGTAGTCTTCAGCACATTATCAGGTAAGGGTAAAGATGCATAAGGAGATCTCTAGAGATTGTATTGAAACCGTTCCACATATTCTTCCAGGGTTTCATTCAGTTTTGCTGTCATTTGAAATATTTCATCTTTGAGTTCCCGAGACCTATAATAATCCTGATATTTCTTTAGAAACACAGCTTTCATATGATCCCAATCAGTTATAACACCCCCACCTAGCCCCATAAACCATCGTAAGGCTGCTCCTTTTAATGTGGAAGGAAATAGTTTTAATTTTTGGGGATCGGTGGTATAGTCATACCCCCTGCATAACACATCGAATTCAAATATAAATGCATCTGGATCTTCCGATGTCAAGCCATGAAATGTAGGAATATGTTGAAGAGGAATGGATTTCATAGGTGCATTGACTGCAGTATCCACTATAGCATATTGTAGTGTGGAAGTTTGCTGGGGTGTTTGCTGGTTCTGGTTTTGGTTCTAGTTCTGGGCCATTTGATCAAATATGTGCCAATATCCTTCTGGGATCTCAAGGAAATTCCTAGGCTGACTAGAAGGAGTAGGAATGGCCTTGACAACACTCCCTTGATCTGGAACAATAGGTATTCCTTGCTGGCCTACTGTTTGAGGAGATTCAGGTCCTTTATTTTGAATGAGTTTGACAACACTTCCCTTATCTGGATAGTTCACAGTTTGGACTATTTTAAGAGGAGATTTTGGTTCTTCAATTTCTCCTGTTTCCCCTTCTCCTTCGCAGAGATTGCTAGAGTTCCCTTCTTGTGGAGAAATTAGGCAGGGATTCTCAATTTCTTGGGAATCTTGCTCAATTCCCACTGTTTGACTATGTATCTCAGCAAAGGCTTTAGATGGTGACTATGTGGCCTGAAGGGAACTAGTAGGCTGTCTAGAGATAACTTTCCTAGGTCCTACTGATGGCTGAGATTCAGTCTTCTTAAGGATTTCGTCAATGAAAGTTGTTCACCCAAGGGTCACCGGTCCCTTAGGTTTTTTGGGCTTAGGAGGATTTTTTTTTTTTTAACTGGTTTATTCATTCAAGAAAACAAGCCTTCATTCCTACCTAAAGAAAGAAGTTTTACCTAATTCTGCTGTGAAGCGGGCTGTGAGCAAGTATGTTCCTTGCCCGGTGCGCAGGTTCTTACCTTCCGTCTTTAATACCCAATTCTTCGCAAGCAGAAAAAAAATCAAATGTGCATCACTCCTTCGAAAAGGCATACACTCTCCCTAGCAACGACGCCAAAATTTTGAGGTATAAAAGGTATCTTTTTAACACCTATTTATCCTACATTAATTATCAATCCGAGAACGACTTTTTTTTTCAAGAGTGTACTCTGTTTGAGACTGAAATTGAGCTAAGAGTAATGCTGTGAGAGAAGTAGTATAGTATTCTAAATACAAGAGTAAACAGATTCTTGAAAAGAAATCTAATTACAATAACATGAATGCAAATGCTCTGAAATCTTAACTACTCACTCTGCAATACATCAATCAAGGATACAGTAACAATAAATCATTCCTTTAGAAATTGATGCAACTAAAATCACACTGGAACAAGGCAATCAATCTGGGAATTCGGAAGCAATAACCAATGTTCTCTACAGTTGACAATCCTTCTTTTTAAGCAATCAAAGTGAAATCTGAAATTGAACTAATTGCCGTTGAAAATAAACTAAGAAAAACTTCTTCTAAAAGCAAGAATTGGAAATGAACAATGATCTGTAATTGAATGTCTATGTGCATAAATAAGAAACTGTAAATAAACAATCTTTCTGCAATCTGAAACTAACGAATTAGAAATAAACAACAAACTAGAATTGAATAGCAATTGCTAACTAATGAATCTGAACAACAGACATGAGCTAACAAAATCAATTAACAAATTCTATTAAGCTCCAACCCTGTCGACAGCAAACGTTATTAAGTAATCAATCGAAATGAACAATAATCCAATGGAACAACAAACAGAGTTAAATATGGAACAACAAAGCTTTATACATGATAACAAGATGAGTAATACAGAATCACGATCCTTGTTGAAATGGAACAACAATGCAATTTGTTTAGCGCACACAACAATCCAATAAGCAATTCAACAGTAATTAAGTAACTCTATAATTGTAATGAAACCAAACGCAATTATCACACGACAGTAATTAAAGGATAGAAATACAAACAACAGAACGATTCAACCAGGGCCAGGCCCTTAGCACCAGTGAAACACTGCTGGGTTACTTCAGATCTTGAGAGATGAAATAAAACGCGCCTTTGTATTAATTGAGCATAAAAGTGTTTACAGTGACCTCTTTCTGATCACGAGAGTCAATGAAACGCAGAATTACAAAAGGAATGTTTTAATCAAATGATTCGACTCCTTTACAATCTCTAAAGGTGTTGCCTTATATAACAAACTCGACGGACAAGACAAGGAACGAGATAATGTTTGAACAGAGATCCCTCAGGATCGAAGGATCCTGAGGGATTCACTTCCCTTCTTTCTTTAGCTGTCACTTGATTTCCTTTGACTGAAGCCGAGTTGTCCCCTGCCTTCTCTTAGCAATGCATTCAGATTTTCTTCTCTTTGGCAAGATTTTGTTTAACGCTAAAGGAACAGTAGTTACTCTTGCTTTAGCCTCGCCTCTGTTATAACTGTTCACCTCGCCTGATTCCTGTTTTTAGCAATAAAAGGAAGTTTTTAGTTACATTTTACAATAAACATAAATCTTTACAATTCTACCACAATTCTTGTAATAAGTCACCTTTCTAAAGTAAAAAGAATTATGTTTAAAGTAAAAGAATGGGAAAACACATAGTGAATTCATACCTTTTCCACTGCTCAACAATGGCTAGCCCTCTTTCCATGAATAATGGGGGTTAATGTGGCATCCTCTCAAATTACGGTGGTTAAAACAATAAGCTCAACTTTTGAGTGGCATAACTTCTGCATACAGACTCTATTATGTGTAGAATATGAAAAAAGGTGCAATGATAAAGTGGAACAGTCCCCCCCACCCTCACCCAAAAAAAAACATCAGTTGATGCCTCAAAATTCTCCTAGAAGGTTTCATACCCCAATTTTCCAAACTAGGCCTTGTGGGTAAAAATGGTCTTGTGAGTTGATTATCCACTTTTTCCACTCAAAAAGCATTGAGAAGGATGTAAAATAATGTAGTGACCCAAACTAGATCATTTAAGGGGTATTATTACCCATTAATTCCATTTATTATATTATTATAGGATACCAAATGTGTATGGTTGTCTAATATTGGTAAATAAAACATGCTAGAATATTGAATTACATGGAAAACTAGTCTGAAACTGCAATAGGAGAATCTGTAATGTCCTAGCATAGAAATATGTGTAGCTATCCTGCACCAATTCTCTAATAAAGGGAATTTACCTAAGGTTTGTAGTTGCAAATAAGGTGGGTCCCATCTTGGGCTATGTGGTCAGAGGGGTAAAAGAGAGATGGTGATTGGGATGGCTAGTCGAATGAAAAACCTGGATGTCAATGGGTTTTTGGGTTAGATAAAAGTCATGGTTTTTACTTGTGGCATCACCTTAGGGTCTTATATCTATTGAGGGACTTAGAACTCTAGAGCCTAGGGCTAGGAGGAATGTGCTATGTGTGGAAACCTAATCCTTAGGGATTATGGTAAATGCATTATTCTCTTGAAAATGAAAATGAAAAGTCTCAAGATCATGTGAAAATTCATGAGGAGTCTAAAAGGACTCTTGGAAAATGAAAAAACTCATAAAAAATGTATTTAGTTGTATCATACTAATGAGAAATACATCACATGCTTATCATCAATATTCTCTTCATTTGTCTAATAGTGGTATCAGAGCAGGAGTATTCCTACCCTGTGTGCAAACTGTAATTTTTTGGCCCTCGAGTTGAGAGATCTCACCATTCTCATGCCCATTTTAAAACTTGACTCTATATTGTCTTCACACCATTTTCGTATTGAATAAACGTTTCTCTCATATTTGACTTCTTTGTCTCTTAATAACCACATTAGGTATCAAAATATTTTTGGCACCACCATTTAGACGTTGTACCAACAATTGATTGGTTATTTCACACATATCCATACGAGGACATATTTCCTCAATGGGAATATTCATGAAAGGCCATTATTATAACTACATTTGAGTATTTACCAAAAATTGTGCCACCAAGCATAAGCACATATATTAGTGATATCGTATTCTCCAACTTCACAATATCGTAAATGGAACCTCTTTCATTACATCATTCTTTACTTAATTATCGCAAGGTGATCTAGTTTGTATCATTATATTATTGGTAAGCCATACTCATTCTTTAAGACTGTAAAAATTGGAGGAATCATCTCACAGGGCCATTTTTACCAGTGCTCCTAGTTTGGAAAATTGGGGGTGAATTGACCACCATAATTCAATAGGATGTCATGTAAGTGACCATTACTCATGGAAAAGGGTGTTACACACATGAAAATGATGCAGAATAATCTAGAAGGTACAATATTGACGACTATTAGGCTATTATACTATGTTATAATTGGGCCACAAGGAGCAAAAGGGATTCAATTCTATTCTATTGTACTTTCATCCATAGTTGAGTAGAGTAGTTGAAAGTGGGTAGAGAGAGATGGAAAAATAGACAGAGTTATGGTTATGTAGTAGCCCACGGAGCACATGTTTCACTCCTTTGTATTTGCACCATTTTCCATTTAGAGAAAGAGAGAGCAGAGACGTCTCAAATTCTAGCTAGGTTTTCACAACCATAATTATGTTGATATTGGGAGCTTCTCTAGAATACTGTGTAATATTGTTGAGATGTCCAACGTTTTGGGCAAACACTTCACCCATATTCAAGGACATAAAGCTAGATCATTGATACGAATAGTGTTAGACCACAAGTAAATAGGTGAGGAATTATGACCATTAGGAGATGTGAAGAGGATGTAACCATTAATGAATATTAATAACAATATATTAATAATTATGAATTTTAGAGGGGAAGGTCAAATTAAATTAACAAAAAGTAATAATATTATAAAAATAAATAAAATTAACAAAGAATTAAATTGGGGAGAATAAATTAAAACATTTGGTCAATTTAACAAGAAGTTAATAATTTATTTAATTTTGATCCAATTGACTAAATAATAAAATAAAAGAATTTGGGTAAATTGACATTAACACTAAAAATATTGCTTATGTTAAATTAAATAATAGAGAAAAAATAGATATTGGTCAAAAGTAAAATATGAATGTAATAGATTTTAGTCGAAAAGAAGTTAATATGATAGAGATGGTGTAAAACAATATATTATTATTAGATTAGAGGAGTATAATACTAGTTAAAATTAGATTAAGAAAGGAAATAGGGTAATAAAGTGAAAGAAAAACATAGAATAGAAAAAAACAGAAGATAAAATAGATCATATTAGTATTAGATTAAGAATGAATAAATTAAATATACGATTAAAAAAAAAATGGATTAGAATTGACATGGATTTTAATTAGATTATGGAAGAACTAGAGAAATTTAAGGATTAAACTTGGGATTTAATAAAATAGATTATTTTTTTTGGAGAAAAATAAATTAAATTATATTTTTCCTTTTTTGGAGAAGAAAATGGAATAAAGGGCGATAGAATAGGTTGAAACAAGGGAACAAGGAGGATAGAAAAGGGTCAGTGAAAGGAGAAGGGGGAGGGGGAGGTTTACTGACATCAAGGTTAAGGGGACTATACTTAGAAGATAGAAAATGGATAATGGGCTTCCAAGATTGGCTCAATTGATATATGTCTTCTCGATTAAAGTTGTGAGGGTGATTTTCCATTTCTAGAGCTTCTCTAAAGGCACAATTAGAGTGGAAAGGGGAAAAACCAAGATTTTTGTTTAGAAGGTGCAATATTGTAGCCCTAGTTAAGAGTTTAAGGATTAAAACTTAACCATTAGTAGGATATCGAGTTGTGTCATTACTGGGTCACTAGGAGGAAAAGGGGTTTGATTCTATTCTAATGCATATTGTTCCATAGTTAGCAAGAGTAGTTGAGAGTAAATTGAGAGATTTTGGGTTTTGTAGTAGCCCGTGGCCCACTTGTCTCGCTCCTTTTTGCACCATTTTCCATTTAGACAAAGAGAGAGCAGAGCAACCTCACCTTCCAGCAAGGTTTTCTCCTAAAAGGGTTTCCCATATCATATTTTGGTGTCTAGTTTGTGGGTGTTTGTTTTTACTTGTTCTCTATTTTATGCATTTTTTAAATTTTCATGCATTAGTAGATCATGATAACTTATCAATATATAAATAAAAATAAAAATTAACTATCATAGTACAGATTTTAGATTTAAGTAATTTTTTTATCAAATCTATTTTAACTAACTATTTAGTGGAATATCGACAAACATTTATGGATTACAAGGAAAATGAAAATAGGGATCTCAATGCACACATTATACAATAATTGAGAGAAGTCTTGATTGCATCCATCAAATTGTTCCACTAGGTAGAAGGTGAGCATCAACCTAAGCACATGTTCTCCTTAAATATGAAGAAACCCTATGCTCTCTCTCTACATCATATAGATTTATCCTATCAAAATTTTGGATCATGATTATCTAAATCACCTTATAAGCTAAGTAAATAATGTTCTCTATGAAACTATATCATTAGTGGTGGATTTTGTTAAAGATATACAAGATTAATCATCTATAATATGTTTCACGTAGTGAACCATCATAGACATGTTCAAACCCCAGCAAGGCAGGCTCTTGGAACTTCATATTGAGATTGGAAATAGCCATGGCCACATGGTTTTTATCAATGCGGTGGACTTTTGGAGGTCCTTGTTGTTTTCAAACCTTGTAAGACACTTGAAAATTTCATTATAATGGGAAATGAACAGACCATTGGAATCTTGATGATTCCTCTCTACGTGTAATCCACATGATACATAAATCATTGAACCTTTAAAGGTAAACAATGCATATGCATGCTACCTTTTTTATATGTGTGTACTATATAGAGTTATCATTCGATAATTCCTATTACAAATTGATTAGTGAATGTGTGGTAAGTGAGCCAAATTGATCGATTTTAAACTAAAGACGGTAGGTGGAAATAAATTTTGGTTTCAATGTGACGTCCTATATATTTTATATGGAGTTTTCCATGTGAGGAAGGATCAAAATTTGCAACCCTCACCCCATTCTCTATCTAGCAGTTATGCACAATTTGTAATTAAGTGGATCGAATGAGAAAATTGTTCTTGTTTAGTAAAGGAAATTGTATGATTGTTTGTGTATCACAACAAATTGAGAGAAGTTTATAGGTTATGTTGGCAATGTCGGCATGAAAAAGTGTGAGGAAATTAGAGGTTTCCAACTTAGGATTAATATAAATCTCATCAAAATAGAAACTATGGTCAACTTGCAGCCCAATTTCATTTGTGCCTTGGTTATTGCAATCTAGTATGATCCTTAGCCCTAATTTTTGTAACTAGAATCTTATTTTTTCTTCCACTATTGCATGAATTTCATCTCACCGCTTTGTGGGTTCAAAAATAAGGATTCAAATGGTATTCCATTCCATTATAGGTTATTGTTATGAGATAAATCATTCTTGTAGATAAGACCAATCTTCTTAGATTCGATGCCCAGATATAAAACAAAAAAAAATAGAAATATATGACTTTCCCTAAGTTTATTGTAATCAAATTATAAATGAAAACACCATTGAAAGGATCAAAATGAGTGACTCATACATGTTTATCATAGTTTTTCCTCGCTAGTTTCTCAAAATGGCGTAGCTTCCAGCCTTGTATTTAGTGATAAGGAAGAAAACACATGTAAGAAAAAAAAAACAAAAAAGAGTAAAATCACATCTAATCCAAATATGATTTGAAAAGATGCATATATATGATCAAGGAGATATATACCAAAAATAATCAAACATAAACAATGATTGTGGGAAAGCAATATATAAATGTATCATCACATCGATATTCCTCATGGTTACAACAAGATTCCTTAATGTCATAGAGTCACCTTCTAGTGATTCCTCATCTCAACACCTTTCTTTCAAAATATTTAGGATCATAAGTTGGATACTTTAGCAAAGTTTGAATGAGAATTTTAGAGCCAAATCCTTTCCGAAATCAACCAAGAACCTCTACCATTGAATGATGGTTATATTTATAAGCTTATAGGAGGATAAGAAGAGGAGTTTAATAGCTAGCCAAATTAGTTATGCGAGTCACATCCAAACCTGTTGTTATAGAATCCATCCATGAGGCTTATCTTCTAGAAGCTTCTTGTTCTTTTTATTTTTTCATTGATAAAATCAATGTCACGCATTTTAAACGAGAAACCTGCAACTATGTCAGACCTGACAGTTATGAAACATGCAACATGTCACATGTTGTCAATGTGTAACCTGTAACATTCTCTTGAAATAGGGTTATTAAAGGAATTTGAACAATATTTCCATATTTCAGGGAAATGATTTTCTTCCATCTACTTCAGGGATTAATAGAAATAATTCTTTGGATGACGAAGGAGAGGCATACGGAATTAATTTCCATGAATGTGAAAAAAATAATGTGTAACAAAATTCCCCCCTAAATTATGAAGTTATAAAAGGAGTGATAATTGAAATACTTTGTCATGAAAAGGTGTTGAAACAAGGAATAAACCAGTCAAAAAACTGCAACAAAAATCAAGGAGTTACAATGCAATAATATCATCTCTAAGGTAGGAATTCCCATACTCAAAATATAAGTGACTCAAAGCATAATTTTCGACATGCAAAGATCCATGTCATATGAGAAATTTCATGGCCACCAATCATACACATGGATCCATGCCTACATGACTGAATACAAACATAGCCACCAGAAATACATTTTGGATCTATTCAACAATCATGAATACTCAAAAGACTCCATTGCAACCCCGATGTAATAGAAAATATCCATTGTATTTGTCTCTATCTTTCCATACTATGAATCTAACCATGTGAATAAATGTGTTGAGGTCGAACATGATAGAAACCATCTAATTAATGGTCAATGATGAAAAAGGTTAACAGACACGAAAGAAACCACCAATAATGACAATGGCCCTTAAGGTACTTGAGTACATTTTATTAAGTGTGAATATATTATACAAGGTCGAACACTCATAGAATCCTTTGATCAAAGGTAAATTATGTAAACCTATCATCGAAGGCAAAGAAACTTCCCATTGAGATGTGCAAGCTCCAAGGTATTGAATGGTTTCTAAACCAACTTCCCAAATATAATGTGTTGAAGTCGATAGGAAGTGATTCACCATAAGATGGCCTTGATGTATCCCCAATCAACGAAAAACAATAAGTACAAAGACATGAAGTAGAACATAGCATAGAGTAATATAGGACTGGCTCGGGGATGGTTGACATGATAGAATGCTTAAGAACTGTGAAAATATGGCTAACGTAGGCTGCATTTCTCTTGAACATATTGACGACACAACAACCATATTGGAAGTAATGACTCAAAAAAAGGATCACAAGCCAAATTGTAATACTTAAAAATAATATGATCAATAAGAGGCAAGTGTATTTCCCAAACTTGACACAAGGAGTGAAACAACGTCATGTTCAAGAGTGAATTGCTATGATAAAATGTGTACATATTTTATATATTCCCCTCCTGAACTTCCCCTGCCATTTATGGAAAGTACCTCTTTATTTTTAAGTGACCTTGAGGAGGATAACATATGCTCGAAATATAATCTCATATTTCAAACAACTTCTTTAGAGTATTTTTAACAAACCCTAGGGAAGAGTGGTTTGGTCCCAACTTATAGATGGATCCTTTGTTGTTTAATTTTTATGAGTCCAATAATGGCATAACTCGATGTACTTTTGATGTTTATTGATTTTGAAGAGAAATGAAAAGAAAACTCCAAGATGACATGTTTCATTTATATTTAGTGAGTCCGAAAAATGGATAAAATATAACTCATTCATGATTCTTTCAACGTAAACTTTTAACAAGCCTGGAGAAATTAAAGCTCAATTATTTTTCATATTTAGAAAGTTTGAAAATTTGAAAAGAAAGTTCCACTAAGGATATTTTTTGTTAATTTATTGAATTTGAAATAGGATAAAAGTATGTTCATGCCCAAAAATTAGGTTTCATTATTTAACCTATGATCTACACGTAAAATAATTTAAAAATGTTTCGATGCCTTTAAAAAGGAGAAAATGTCATTTTATGTTACCATTTGATTTTTTAGTAACCTCTAAAGTTAAAAAAAAACCATTTGTAGCTTGATTTTTAGGTACCTATTATGGGCACTTCGGTGGATGATTTTCAATCTAGTTTCTTCCAGGTAAGAGATATTGAACCCCTCTCCACTATGATGTCATTTTTTAAATTTTTCTTGATGATTTAGGCTAGTTTCAAATATTTTATTTGAGGAGAAAATGTGGCTTCTAGGTGTTGCACCCTATCCATATCAGGAACTACGACACTTTAGAGTTGTCCCAAGTTACAAACTGTTAAGGTGTGACACTTTCACACTATTACTAACTTGACAAGTGTGACATCCACAAGGAAAGTAGGTTTTTTAGCTTGTAAGTGGAAAAAATAAAAAAATCTTCAAGTTGGTTGGCTAATAACTTTTCTCCTTGATGTTTACAGGTTGTTTGATCACCAATATGTTAGAGTGGATATAAAGAAAGCATGAAGAAGAATATTTGGTAGCAACCAATGATCCAAACACATTTTTTCCCTTCGTGAGTGTGGTTTGATGAGATTTTTCTTGATTCTGAGCGTGAGAGCTCAACTGCAATTGTTGGAACATCCACTGAGGATGTGGGATGCAGATGAGAAATTATTTCGAGTTGGTGTCCATATCCTTATTATTGATGTGGAGGATATATATATTTTTTACTGGGATCTTAATAAGAGGAGCCTAAGTTTCACTATCTAGTTCAAGGGGAGTTAGTGAAACTACTAATGAGTATATCTCCCAGTACTATTCCACGTGAACAAGAAAAAGAAGCAGAACCATTCAAATAAAGAATATAATAAATCTTCCACTAAGAATAATTTTTTTCACCATAACCCACATAGCAGGAAGTGTTGCTATGAATTTGGCTACCATAGCACAAACAAAATATGCATTGAAGTGTTTGGAGCCTATAGTTTTCAGCTAGAATGAAGGGATTTTAATAAACATAAAGGATCAATTGACTAATTGTAGGATAGGTAAACTAAAGCAATTCAACTATGGGTCAATTTTGTTGTCCTTTTTCCTATAAAGAGTTCCCTTGGTGTGTCATAAGGGATATACGTGGATTATTTTGCACCAAGAGCACCTCACATGAGGATATGGGTTGAATTGATGGCACACCATGGAGATGGTCATATGTCCTCATTTGGTCCCATAATTTTCAAATGGTTTTGGAGCCAACTAATCATGGTCAATGATTTTCCATATGAAAGCATAGATTTCTGAGGAGATATGGATTTAACTCTTCATGAGGGAGTTTAGTGGGATGCATCAAGTAATAAATGAATTTTGAAATATTCTAGTTTTTATGTATTTTGTTATTTTAATTATTTTTGTTGTGTTAAGACTAATACCCTTTTGACATGCAGATATTGGACCGATTCGGCCATCTAGGATGTCACCAATCCAAAGGCGAGGTCAAGAGGGTGGATTAGGTGACCATGAAATAGTAGACAAGCTCCAAGAGGTGGATAAAAAACTTGACTATCTTACTCAGGGTATAACATATACGTGAATAAAGGATGTTCCTTGATGATATCAGTGCCATATAGTTTTGGGATCAGAGTGGATGAGTCATTTTATTTGGTGAGTGGCTTAGGAGGTAACTTGCTACCTCAAGCATCAAATACTTAGGGATGATTAGACATATTACAACTATATTTTTGTTTTATCAACATGTATTGATATATAAAGATGATGAGCCTTGTGTTGTATCAACACATTTGGTAAAAAATGTTTTGTAAAAATATTGATAGAAAATGGTTTCTATTTTGGCTACTATCTTATGAGATGTGTTAATGTTTGGAATTTAATTTTTGTAAATTTATATCTAATACATAATTGGATAGAGTGTTTTTAATGTGTTTATATTTTTTGGAATGCTTTGATATTCTAGACAGTCAAATTATTATTCCAAGAGATGCACCCTTAAATATACTAGTAGAAGAGTAGGATTTTGAACAGAATAAACATTACTTAATTGCACCCTATGAGTTGAGAATCAAGTTCAAAAACAAAACAAAGAATTCCAAGAGAAATGTCATCAGATAATAGTTCAATGATTGCACTATAATTTCCAATATTGGTAGTTGTAGGACTAAGGCATATACCATATAAACTCACCAACTCATCAGTAGGTGTATATATTTCCCATGCTAAAGATGCAAAGTTTTAAGTGCTGCAGCTAGTACCATCAACAAAACCAATGTAAGGTAAAGGGAACATTAACATTTTCAAACCAAGCACAGTGCATGATAAGCAATGAAGGATAGAAACCATTTGCAACAATAAAAAAATGTAGCACACCAAAAATATGGTACAAAAATATACAAAGTACTTATGTAGAAGGATTATAAGCATAGTAATTTTTAAGGTCAATTCCATTTCTAGACTCTCCTAAAGGGATTCCATCATAATCAACTAGCTTGTTGGCACCTTATTCTAATACTTGTTTGACAATATAAGGCCCATGCCACATGGGATCAAACTCACCAACTCCTAACTTATCGTATTCTTGGTCATACATAAGGACCAAGTCACCTTCAACAAAGACTCGATATTTATCATTTTTATCATAATAATATTTAACATGCTTATTTTTATCCTCATTAGTTGAAGCAGCATCACAACAAGTTTCATCTAAACGTTCTAAATACAAAAGACGTTCTTCCTCAACAGAAATATTAGGGATCAGTTCAATGGCTAGTTTCAAAGATGGGATCTCGTATTCAATATGTAAACTAAATTCTAAGCAATATACTAGATGGAAAGGTATAAAATTGATGAGTTTTTTTAGTAGAGGTTCGATATGCCCATAATGTCAAAAAAACATCAGGTGACAATTTTTTTTGTGACCCTTATCATTCGTTGAAGCATCATGGTCATAACTTTTTTTACTGCTTCTAAATGGTCATTGGCTTGTGGAAATTAAGGTGTTGAGTTTTCATGGTGCAAACCCAACTTGGAAAATAATTCAGTGATTATGTATTTTTGAAAATGAGAACCATGATCAATGATGATGGCTTGGGGGAAACTGAATTTATCGATAATATGATTTAATAGAAAAATCATTGTAGTTGTCTCCTTATTAGAAAATGTGGGCATCACCTCAACCCATTTAGTGACATAATCCATGGCTAAAATAATTTACCCATATCCCCCTAGTCGAGTGAGGGTTGGATTTCATGAAGTCAGTTCTGCATTTAGAAAAAGTGCTAATGTAACTATAAGGGAAATTGGAGAAAGAGGTGGGTGCATCTTACGGTTATAGATTTGACACACATGACACTTTTGGATTGTGATCATGGAATATTTAAAGAGAGATGGAAAAAATATATAGCACGAAAAAAAATTTGGCAATGGCATACCCAAACATATGACCACCACATACTCTGAAGAAGAACTTGACTCAGGAGGATCATAGAATTTGACTTGCGTGGTCACATTGATGTTTTCTTGGCACATAAGGATGGGAATATGAGGATTAGGATTAAAGGAGGGCCCCTCATTTTCACCTTGCAGAGTTAGAGAAGGATGGACATATGAGGAGTAGGACTAAAGGAGGGCCCCTCATTGTCCCCTTATGGAGGTATGGAAGGATGGGAAACCATTTTTTTTGTGTGGTTGTGCAAGGAATGGATGAGTTAAAACAACAAGTTGTTGGGTAGCTAGTGGTGGTGCATGAATCTTATGAACTTCATCCATTCGAGGGCACTCATGAGATAAATGTTCACCTTGGAAGATCTTGCAATGGAACTTAATATTTTGGCGATGTTCAAATGTACCCCCTCCATTTTTAGGCAGGTTTGGTTGAGTCTCCTGAGTATTTTGGTTTTTTTTTTAATTCTTTTTTATTCTTCTTCCCACCATGTTGAAAATTATTCTTAGGCGTTGTGGACTTCATGGTGAGAACATCGGTGCGCTGCTCATAAGAGGGTTCTTTGGCAAAGCCAGATGCACCTATTTGGGCTTGTGATGTCACGATTAATTTCCCAAGTTTGGCAGCAAATTAGCTCATAGAATCAGAAATGGAACCAATCACACCATTAACGTGTGGTCTCGGGGTCGGTTTGGGTGGGTCTATCGAAGGGTGCAAAGAATTGAGAAGTAATTCATATAGCATGTCTAACTGAGAATAAATCTAATCTAGTTATTGGGAAACTAAGATAGCTTGTTCCTAGGTAACAACTTTGAAAATGGATACATCTTTGGCTATTTTAGGTCATAATGATAAGATGAACCATTTAATTCAGATCTCATCGGGAAGTTTGGTAACTCTTGCAACATATCCACTCATGGATATGATCAGAAATCAGTGTGGCATATTCTTGTTTGAAATTACATAAGAGGTTAGAGTGTATGTCGTACCTCATGGGTAGCTGGAAATTGGTCAAAAAGGTTTGGGCCAAAGATGAGAATTCATTATAATATGTTGTGTCCAATTCGATGTACCATTTGGTAACATCTCCAATTAGGGTACATTGGAACATAAATAATTTTATTGAATCATCCACCAAGGAATTTGACGAACACCACAAATGATAAGTGGTAATATGAGTGGATGGATTTTATCCAAGATTCCCTTAAAACTTGGGCATATCGGATGGTAACTTGCAGGCATAGGTGACCACTAAGGATCATGTCAAATTGGGTCATTTTTTAGCTTCACTAAATCCGGTGAGTTAAGAGAGGATAAAAATGGATTATGGAACTCACTAAACTAGTCATAGGTAGGAGGGTCGCCTAACCAACCATGAGGTCCCCACATATAGGGATTATGATGTAAAGGTTGTTGAATCTATTAAGGGTTCATCCCAGCATATAAAGTATGTGGGACAATGTGATTGGTGAAAGGATATTTCCCCCTAGGGTAAGTGTCCGCAGAGAGCACAAGATCCCCGAGAGCATGACTACTAATACGTTTGTACCTGGAAAGAAAGGATGGAATAGCTTGTGTAGCAACACCAACATAAGGAGGGTAACTTGTAGAAGTGACAGTGCTAACAATAGGGTTTCCTACAGGTAAACTAGTGCTCCAAGAAAATTTCTAAAGGTTGGTGTCCCTCCAAACAACAAACTGTACCAAGCTTGAGAAATATTTGAAGCAAATTTTCCACCAAGTTGGCTAGGAGAAACGGATGATCCTCCCCACACATTTCCATAGGTTACCATGCCCATCTGAGGAGCACGAATGGTAGGGTGGGCAGGACTAAGAGTAAAAATTCTTGACCCTATAGGCTTACTAGGATTAAAGATCATAGTGGGGGTGGATGAAGGAGAAGGCATAAAAACACTAGTGAAATTTGTAGGAGCCATAGAAGAGACCAGTGGAATTCCCCAAGAGGATGTGAGAGGTATCGATGGAGGTGTAGGTCCTGCCACACTCAATGGTGGAAATGATGACATGGAAACACATATTGTCGATGTAGAGGGTAAAGAGGAACTAAACTCCTCCATCGGTGGAAAAAAAAATGTATATGTAGGAAACTGTGGAACTGTCAGGGTTCAGTCGCAGTAATTCTGGCCCTAATAGATCATTCAAAGGTGGATTAGCAGGAGAGAGAGAATCATCTTCCAATGTCTCAATGGATATCAAATAACTACCAGGAGGAAGAGAAATAGATTCCACAACTATAGGTTGGTATTGTTCATGGGTACTTACAAGCACTCTACAAGCAAGTGTGACAATTCCAACTCGTTTAGGAGACAAACCACGTATTCGACATGACTGATTGCGACTGTGTTTATCCAGGGTGAATATATATATATATATATATATATAATAAAGTTAGTACAAACAACCCTGTGGCCAAACTATTGACTCAAACCAAAGAGCACACACTATAAAAGTCCTAAAATGGTATTCACATGCAAACCAAAGACAAAGAAGCTGGAAATGGGACAATTATACTAGCAACCTTCTTCCGCACCCTTTTAGTTGCGAACTGAGTCCAAGTTCCCTTATTAGCCATGGGGAACCCCCCGAGAGGACTAAGAGAGTATGAATAATATCCATCCCAAATATATAGAAGATGAGCCCAACCCTGCACTTGTGCATGAGCCCTAAAATAATGGCCACTAAGGTCATCACTAACAATAACACGTCCTGAGGGGACAGTCATCAGCCGAATTCACACACAATGGAAGGATAAATAAGTATGAAACCCATTTGAGAGTTTCCTCCCAAGTGGCCCCCAAGTGATACAACAAAATGCTAATAACATCGTTTGTAATAGGTGCAAATTCTGCAATATGTTCCACCCGAAACTAAGAGAAATGGGGCACGCCACCTTGCCCATCCAAAGTGTGACCTTGTGATTAACCCTTGTGTTAGAAGGGCTTCCCATACTGCACTACTATAAATGGATTTAACTCCCTATTGGAGGCTTCTAAGTTGGTTTTACAGTTTTGGATCATTTTACTCACACACCTATCTCCAAAACCTTGGCCTAAGCTAATGTTGATGTACTACTAGTGAAAAGAAAAGACAATACTAATGAATTTGATTAACATGTTTATTTTAATGGTTGTTATTTACGCAGCTGGGATGCAGCGTGAAACTTAGATGGTGTGATAGACTCTTTTTAGTAACACCCTAATGCAACTATATGCAAAATTATCTTTCAATTCGATGAATGATAACTACATAGGGTGAGAGTCTTTTCCAAACACAAATTCTTACCAAATGTGCCTCTCGCTAGTTGGTAAATACTAACCCAAAATTTATAAGAATTTAGACCCAAATGATAAACCAATAAATAAGGTACTGAAAAGAGGCCAAAAATGTCCCCAAGCTAGAATGAAAAGCACTCAAAAAGTGTAAGAGCTAGGAATCCAAAGCCAGCCAAACACTCTAAAGCAATCAAACAAGAAAGCCAAAAAGTGACAAAATGAGAAGGAAATGTCAACAAGCTAGGGTTGTAGCACAGTTTCAAAAAGAGATCCAATGCTCTACAATGGTAAAAACCAAACCCCAGAGGTATGAATTCCTAGAAAAAATTAAGAGGGAGTAATAATAAACAAATGGAACACAGCCAAATAAACATTTTAGATGACAACTGCACAACCAAAACAAAACACCACCAAAGAAAAAAACCAAAAAAATCTAAAAAAGGTTCCAAATTGAAATCAAAATCATATCTTAGTTGTTACTTGATCAACTAAAAAGATATGAAAAATCGGATCCAAATATGAGGACAATAGCCCCAACCAAAGCACACCAAACTTCCAAGGAAAATCGTCGAGTAGCACCAAAGGAAGGATCCCGCACAAACCAACAAGAGTAATCTTAAATATGATATGTTTCATAGATAAAAACAACAATATAAAATAGATGCAACAAATAGTAACAAGTTTTGAAGAAAAACACCTAAAAATCAAGTAGAAAATCTAAAAGAAAACCCTAAAATTGTGAAAAACAGAGGAAAAATAGGTTTAATTTTCAATTAGCCATATATTCCTCATACATAATTTGTTTTAGGTTTTTTTTTTTTTTTTTTCTTTGGGGGAAATTTTTTGAGAGAAATCCAAATATATGGTTTTTTTTTTTTAATTATGTATAGGATAAAAAAAATATTGAAAAAAAAAGGTTGTGCAAGAGGATGGAGGAAAAACAAACTAGTCAATCTTCAATTGGCCATAACTTTCTCATCTAGAGTCTATTTTCAGTGATTTTTTTTTTGAAGAAATTTCGAGAGGAATCAGGATGTGTGGCCAATTCAATCGAATTCTATACAAAAAATTATAGGATTTTATTTTAAACGCACGATATGTTATTCTCTCGTATTAAAAAACAAAAGCACAAAAATTTAGACATAAAAATCTCTTTAGTTTTGAAGAAAATAGAGCTAATAGAGATTCAAATCAATCCATACAACTAGATAGAACTCAATAGAAGACCACAAAAACCAAATCTAAAGCAAAAAAGAAGAGATATAAAGCAAAGAGGGAAAAAGAGAAAAGCATCTCATTGAAAGCACCAATTTTGTTGGGGAAAAATTCATACACAAGGACATATTGCTCTGCAACCTTATGGCCCTAGCAAGGTTACTAGATAATAAAATAGATGACCAATTCAATTATATATATAAATCGCAATCTAAATTCCCAAGCATTCAATCATGCATGTATCCCCTACACTCAGGGTTTGAGCTCACACATATAGCCCTCACAAATTGGTGAAGGGTATTGGATTCTTTGCCGAAATTATTCTCTCCAACCAAGAGATATTGCCTCCTGCAATAGATCTACTACCTACACACATGCATCACCAAATAGAGACCACAAATACCCTTCCGCAGAAGACTGTTAGCTCAAATAAAAATTAACGTGTATAATCAACCATAAGCATAGATTTACTAGAAAGAACATGTAATTTCATTAATCATGAATCAAATGGTACAATTATACCTTCAAGAATAAGATGGCGTCTCCAAAATCCAGCATAGTCTGCCCCTCTCTGAGCAATATGACCTCAAAAAAAAATAGTAGCAACATCTTAATATAATTCTTACTCCCATCATCCTTTCCTCTTGGTAAGATTATATAGGTTTATTCTATCCTTTGGGAGAATGTATCTAGACACCTAGGGGTTTGAGAAGTTATGAAACTTTTACAATTGGACCCCTAGCCAAATCATACACAAGTGGGTCAAGTTGTTCTCCTTGGGAATTACAAACTCTAGAAACCTTTTTCACAATTATAATTTTTTTTCTCAATTATCTCAATTATGAAATAATTATTATCTCATAATTATAATATTTTGGTAAAATGATTATGATAAATTTCTCAATTATGCAATTTCACCCTTTTAACATGGAATAACCCCCACATAATTTAATGTAGAGGTGAAAAGGGGATGCATTCTAGCCAACAACTGAGGTAAGTTGAACTCGGGTTTCTCTCAATATAATGGAGTGGCATATAGGGTTATAACAATAATGACTTCTTACTACCATATTGACCCAAGAGTTGGAAAGGGGCTCAATTCTGTGTAATTTCTCCAACACCCAACATCCATGAAAGATCCTCTGAGAGAGAGGTAAGTAGTAAATTTTCCTCACCTTCCATGCGTAAAACGCTTGAGAAATTGATCATATTTTGTCTATAGAGGCATCTTGTAGCAAATCCATGAAAGTAAAAAAAATAAATCAAAACATGATATTTCTTATGTGATAAGCATGTTAATTGGAGAATGAATTTGTTTTAAATTTTACATACAAATTTTCTCCCTTTAAAAGAAGAACCACTCTTCTCATCTTCGCTCTAAAACCCTAGGCTATTCAAAAACTTGAAAATTGACAGTAAATTTCTTTGTAGAAAATGTGAAAAATACAGTAGGTATAATGGGAGGAGGCTTCAATAAGTAAATAGCCCAGAGACTTAGCAAGAATCCACCATCACCCTCCTATCAGGGACATCTTCACAAACCACTAGTGGATGGGGTTCTTTGAGAAAATCAAGGGGTATGATGTTGAAATTATCCATGAATTTACAGTGTCCCTCCAACCTCAAGGGGAAAAATTACCACCACCATTATGAGGGAGCTTTTCATCCATTTCAATGTAGAAATAATTACAATGGGACCACATTAGCCCTAGGAATTAGGTGGGGAAAGGAGGATAGGACAGAAGTCATCACAACAAACTAAAAATAACTTCTTCCTCCATAAAGAGAAACTAATTGATGTTAAGAATGGTTTTAGAAGGGAGAGCCTACCTTACCCATTGGATGAAGTAGCCTATCATATCTTGAAATACATATCCTGTGAGGGGAGGCTTAGTGTTGTTTATGCCTATCAGTTTAGGTTACTTTATGTGTTAATATTCCAGACAAAATTTATATCCCAGGCAGAGTAAGTATTCCCCAATTCCTTCTTCAGTCTATAGTGGAAATGAGCCAAAGGGGGAGAGAAGGGAAACATTAGTAAAATAATCATCATCGGCTCATAAGGATTATTATCAAGGATTCTCTGGAGCACATCCAAAACCATGTGTAATGGGAATATTTTATAGATATGAATAGGGAAGCTTTTCTGGAAACACAAGAAATGATCTTATTATAACTTTAAGAGATAGTCAAAGATGTAATTGTAGGAAAAGAAGGGATTGAAATAGAAGAAGAAGTAGAGGAGGAGGAGTAAAAGGAAGATTAAAAACTAAATAAAGAAGTAGAAGCCATTGGGGAAACTTCTAGGCCTCAAAAGAGGAGGAGACAAGAATAACAAGCAAGCATTTCAGAGGGGAAAACTGAACAGGAAGTGGGTGCCACCTTGACAACCCATAGTACACCTGTCAATGTGTAAGTGAGGTATCCAAAGAAAGCCCTTTGTATTTAAAAATGAGGAGTAGGACTAGACTCAAGAAAGGGAAGAATCATCTTTCTACAACTACCCCCATCACCACTGAGGGATCATCTAGTCACCAAGAGGGGGAATTAGAGAAGGGTAAGAAGAAAACTGAAGAGGTGACCTCCCTCAAAACTAAATTAAAGTAGCCCCAAACCTCAGAAAGGAATCCAAACACTTGGGGAAACAAGATGAGACAACTACAAGAAGAAATTTCCATGCTACAAGAAAGTAAGTCAGTGCTACAAGAAGATGGAAATATGCTACAGGAAAGTAAGGTAGTGCTACTGGAAATTGTTGCACCACCTTAGGGGGGAGGAGAATGACCACATGAGCTACAAGAGCTTGATCTTCAACCAGATATTGGGTCCTACTACAAATTTTATGAGTAGGTATGAATAATACCCACCAAATTTGTTGTCCAAATCCTCCTTTAGCAAGAAAGAGAAGAGGTTGAACCCACTGATGGATGCATATTACAAAATCTAATGTATTAGAGGATGTGGGCCCGATGGAAGAGAAAATTAAGAATATGGGTGAATAAATGGCTAATTTGAGGTTGAGAGAGTCAACCATGAGTGAAAAACTGCAAATGGAGAACAAGAGATTGAAAGAATAGTTGCAAGAGAAATAAGGGAAGCTTACCACTAGGCCCAGTTTATCTATGGAGGTCACCCAATGTAGGCGTCCCTAAAAAACATATTTCATGTTCCTCAAAGAGCAGTGGATTCAATTTCAAATCAAAACTATAGAACAATATGGTTCACTACCCTTCTAAAGCTACAAACAATTAATTGAATTTTTTTATAAAGCTAGTGTGGAGGACAGAGCTACGATGGTAGAATTATACATACACAACCTCATCTTGATTTATATGAGCTTATGGGATAAAAATTCTAGTATGGGGGATGCACAACTAATGGAATTATCCTATTGGATGACCCATGAGGAGACAAGGGTTGAAGAGGAAAAAAGAGTCATATCCAAATAAACTAATGAGCCCCTATTGTTCAGAGCAGAGTTGAGGGCCCCTCACCTTGTCATCAAAAACTATAGGCTCATCTTTGAGGATCCTAAATTCACATTGAACTACATATAAAAGCATGAGCAAGACATCCTACACTTTGAAGATGTTTTATGAATACGAGGGACCAAGGGATTGTAGGCTTGTCAGAAGAGATGGCACTCCTTACCCCATAGCTAAAAAATCAGAGAGTACCACCCTTAAGAGAGATTGAGAAATTCCTTGGAGAAGAAACCCATGCATAAGAGTATCTTTCAAATAATGAAGGTAAACAGGAATAAGCTTAAGTTCAAACCTCCTTTTTTTGCTAGGGATACAAGAAATAAGAGAGCATATGGAAAAGAAGCAAGAGTGGGCAGATATAGAAACAAATGAAGGGTTCCAACCTGATCAAGGGGGAACTCTAAAAATACCTTGGGATGTTAGGGCAGCCACCAGGGCTATGCATGAGATAGAATTAAGTGGTTGAGTTGATCAAAGGGTGAGAAACACCTTAAGTAGGGGGGTGATGATGGGTGTTAAAGGTCAATTTGGGCCTCATCCCCCATGACCTGGTCAAACTAGACATAATCCCCAGGATCAATGAAATATGGTCTATCATCCCCTTACATTTCAGTTGATATATGCCCTAAGAGAAGAACAATTCATTCATGGCTTCTATTGTGAGATTTCCAAGGTTTGAAGTATATGTTATATCACTTATTGACTCACCAAACCAACCTCTAAAGGGACTAACTGCGTTGCATATGCAACATCCTCCATTCAAGGGTGCACTGCAATGCACTTCTTGACATTGAAGAGTGCCTTGGTAGCCTGGGAGGGGAATTCTCATTGTTCCGGGAATCTCCACATGGCCAATGCCTTCTAGAAGAGTCCATATGTGTCAAAATTTGAATCCAAGTGTCGATCTGACACCTCTGAACTTTGGAACATGTCTTTCATATTATTAGAAAGTTATACATTGAGAAACTAACATCGATTTCCCTATAAATTGAGCACAGATCCTAGTGCTAGGAAAGGAACAATTTTGGTAAAGAAATGTTGTTGGATTCTCATTTGAGAGAGTGAAAGTACTGATATGTTGCTAGTGTGATGTTGGATGTGATGATGTTGGAATGAAGCTGGAGTTGGTGGCATCAAATTGATCATTCGTTGTAACCTCCCCCTTCTACTATTTAATAAATATTGTTGTTCATTTTCCCATATATGTATCTATTTATGTTTCTATTTCTCATGCAATGGATTCTTGAATGATATATATGTTTCACATATAATTGATTTGAGTGATTAAGATAAATACGCATCTGTATATTGAAATATGTTTGTTGTTCTCTATTTATGCTTTTAGGAATCGATCTGGAGATCTGAGTTGGATTGAAGGTGACAACAACAACGATAGAAGGAGAAGGAGAAGTGCTTGGATTGCAAGTAGGTTCTTTTATCATTTTGTGTGTCTGCTTATTTTAGAGAAAGTGTTAGCAAAGTCTTTCATCTGTTGTTCTAAGTTCCTAGAACCGCACTTAGGGAATTTTATTTATCCGTAGATCATAATTCTGCATAAAAAATTGGTGACTCCGCTGAGGAGTTTCCTATCATTCCTGGTGTTTTTGCCTCTATTAATCCTCATCAGTAGCATCTACTTTCAGTTATTATACTTTTGAATGAAATAATTGCATTAGAAGTGTGCTATTTAGCTTGCATTTTCAAACACTGTTGCTCCCAACGCACTTTTGGTCAAGGCACAGTGCACTGCAGTGCACTATCTCCCACTCAGGGGTGCACTGCAATGCACTGTCTCCCCTTAAAGACTCCGTTGCCCCCTTAGCCAGCCAAATTCCATTCAATTTTTTCATTGCTATCATTCTCAGCCATTTGTTTGATTTATTCTCAACTGTCTAATACCTCTTAGAGACCAATGAACTTACCTGATTATTCCTCCTTTGAAAAGTAAATTTGCTCAATGTCTCTTTAAGTGTTTTTCTTTATCATTGCCAAATCAAATTCAGAATATTTTATTTCTACATTAGATCCATTTGTTTTCTTAAAGGAAATTGTCGTTAAATTATTTGTTTCCTATAGGAAAAATTGTAGTTCCATTCTTCGCTTTTCGTAAATGAGAAATTGTTGTTAAATTCCTCGTTTCTGAAAGAAGAAAACACTTGTTTTTTGTTGATTTGATGCATATAGTTTCCTTTCTTGCATTCACATTAAGGGAGCTGAAAATAAAAACATACATGTGCATATAGTGAATTGTGTGTGTTGCATAGGAACAAGTTAGGAAATCTGCATTTTAGTTTGTGCTCTTTGTTGTTTACTCTAAAAATAATTGCTCTTTCCCTTAGTAGCTAGGATTTTCATTGGAAAAGCTAAAATTGAAAAGTTTGCTTATCATTTTAGTTTGCATTTTTAGGAATTTCCATCACATCACCCAGTGAACCTCAAAGACAAACTTTCTAAACAAGATCAACTTAAAATTTACATCAATTTACCTAAGAAAGCATTGGAACCATAACGATAACATTTAGAAGGTCTACGCTAGAGATGTGTTTTAGCGTCATTAAACATAGCAGCTGTTGTTAACTTGTCCATGACACATTCTGAATGTGATACCTCACTCCACGTACGTAATTATATCAGAGCTCGTCCACGTACCTTCGGGTATATCAAGCGGTGTTCTAGTACGAAAAGTATAAGGGGGTGCTCTCACTGTGTGGTTTCACATTAGACAGTGGTAATACGGACTTGGGCCTCCATGTACCTTCAGATATATTTTGGAGGACAACTTTAGGTTTCTATCCATCCATATTGAACCGAGTCGGCTGCCTTGTAACTTGTGATACGCCGAACACAACATTCGGGGAGATTTCTTGCCCGTACTTCTTGGTTCGCCAGGAGGTATTTTGCAATTCACAATTACTTGGTAAACCTTTTGCCTAGAATTACCCTTTTATTTTGTTTATTTGTTTTTTTTCATAAAATAAATCAGTCATCATGAAAGAAGAACATCCCTTTCCCCGTCGTTCGCGTAGAATAACATTGAAACCACCTTTACCATTGGATTCCATTTTTGTTTGGTGAAGGCGACATCGCTCTACCGAAAATAATACTATCAGTACCTCTGGTGCAACATAATCCTCACGTATACCAAAGCTTGCAGAATTTGTTTCTACAAATCCTATTTCATCTACTGTTTTGAGACAGAGTCCTCACATCTAGCCATGGTCACGATCCATCCAATCAGTGAGACCATACCTCCCAAACCTGACGTTGTTCAACTGGAAGTTGATCCGGATCTTGTCACTTTTTTGCCAGAACATTTGAAAGTTGAAGTCAAACGACTGAAATTTATTCCTGTATCGATTGCCCCACAATCTATTGCAGCCATTGAGTCTCCCATATCACACAACCAACCTCCTGAAATATACTTTGGGCCTGATAGTGAAATCCTTCCACCTGGTTTGATTTCGATTGAAAAAATTCCACAAGACGAAATGCCTTCGACTCCAACCCATTTTGGAATGGAGCTTTATCTTTACGAGAGTTTTCCTCAATCACCACACTCTACCTTCTTTTATCCTTTGTCTATTTGAGTTCCTGTAGATCCTGTTATAGGGTATACATTGGGTCGTATAACCGTGTCTAAGACAACATCCCAGACTGAACCATTTATTTCAGCTGTGACAACATCTAATGTTGCTTCATCTTCGATGTATTTACCTTAGACTTCACCCATGTCATCATCTGTAATCCTATCTAGTTCCTCCCTTATGTGTACTGAACGACTTGATACTTTATTCACATATTCACTGCAATATCAAGCTAGTTCCATTAGTTATTCTCCTTGGTGGCCAGTGATACCGCATAAATTACGCTCAGATATTCCTAAGTTCAATGGAAACCCTGGAGAAGACCCGTCAACACATGTTATAAATTATCATTTTTGGTTCTCATCAAACTCCTTAAATGATGACTTCGTTAGACCAAGTATTTTCCAGTGCATGCTCACTGGTTCGACTGCACTATGAGCATGATTCTTTTACTGTGTCAACTTCATTAAAAAATGAAACAGACCCATGAGGATAGTTCTTTTACTGTGTCAACCTCGTTAAAAAATGAAACAGGTTCTGAGGATAGTTCTTTTACTATGTCAACCTCGTTTAAAAATGAAACATGCCATGATCACAGTTCCTTTTCTTGTGTCAAGCTCGTTAAAAAATGAAACAAGGTTCCATGAGAAAAGTTCTTTTCCTATGTCAAGCTCGTTAAAAAAATGAAACAAATCCTCTTCTAAATGATCTCGTAAATGAACCTTCATTCCATCCAGCTATTAGTAACCAGTAGTCTACTTAGGTGAATGAAATGAATCTTGGGGGGCATCTTCTCTTGCAGGGGGCATTCGACATGTGCTCTTGCAAGGGGCATTCGACATGTGCTCTTGCAGGGGGCATTCAAAACATTCTTACCAATCAATTGCAATCAACTGCTGAAGTTTGGGGGCAAAAACCAGTTCAAAGCTCCAAAATCCAAATGGTAACTTTAAAATGGTAAAAATGAACAGTAAATTTTTTTTAATTAGTCATTTTATTATTTGAAAAATATATTTATTACTGTGACTATGGTTTTATTCATTTTTTATCATGAAACAGGTATTTTTAATCCATTTGATGTTGTCCTGAACAGGTTTACAACTGACATAGAAGATTAGTCATGCACACTTATTTCAAGAATGATATGACCATAAAGCATACTTTTATCCTTATTTTTTGAACTTTGATAAAAACGAAAAAGGACTTGAAGCACACTTTTATCTCTTTTTCGAGCTTCGATAATGGTGAAAAAGGACCCCTAGAGTCTTCTCTTAGCTCTTTTCAAACTCTGATAATGTGAAAAGATTGTCGAGCACTTGTTTTTTTGATCTCATAAAAGTAAATGAAACGACATCTACTCAATATAATTTTAACCCTTTTCTGGACTGAGAAGATTATTTACAAAAAAGGAAAAACTTAGTCGAACATGGCTAGGAGGTTCTCTCAGATATCATTTTACACTTTTTCATATTTGAGTGACAAATTTACAAAAAAGGACTCATGGAGTTTTCTTTTGTCCACTTTTTCAAACTCTTTAAATATGAAAAAGGATCGGGTTGTCACTGTCATTGGGCTCTTTAAAACATAAAATAGCGACGTGCTTGTCGATCATGGCAAGAATCGATTTTCATTTATCACTAGAATCATTAAATTATTAAATAGTGATGCATATTCCCCCGAAGGGTTGAATTATAGAACAAGCATATGTTATCCTCCTGAAGCTTGTTAAAAAATAAAGAGGTATTGGTATGACTGGGGAAAATTGAGGAAAGTGAACATAGATTTTATGATAGCAGGTCATTCTTGAACATGAAACTTCACTCCATCATTGTGAATATTTGGGTTGGGTAATCTTCTTGACGGTTCATTCATACCTATGGTTCATCATACCTTCACTTTGGTTGTGGGTAAATGCTACCAACTCATCTCAGTGTCGCTGATATATTCAAGAGAAGTCATCCAATGAATACTCATCTTTCTGCAATACTCATAAACCTTCATTTTCATGACAGTCATCCTTGAACATTGCTATATCAAGTCACATTTTGTCTCCAAAATCAATAACTCTCGTTTCGCGATAAAGTGGCTTCCTGTTGACATCAAATCATCATCCAAGAAGTTTACTTTGAAACATCATCTTCCAGTACCATGAGGCTTGTTACAACATCGACAAGATCCTCGCTTCCGAACCTTTGACCGAAATATTTTGTTTGGCGTTCGACATCAAATCATCTATTCACACCTTACAAAATGTACTACAGTACCTTGAGATCCATTAACATCAATGGTGGTTCTCTTGCATTTGTTAACAGCTAACATCATTGGCTGGTAATCATATGATGTCTTACCATGTTCAACTACAAATCATATATTCGCATGGCTAGACTTATACCTGAACGATCGAGTGAACGAGATAATAAGACCTTGGATCTAGTTTTAGCCATCCGGGTTGCGATTTCAAGATTTTTGTACACATCATCTGTATGGTGACCTTACATACAGATCGTCATCCCAACATGGGCCTAGGCATGTCTATATTGGGAAACATTCCAATGTAGACGACTTTATGCACTATGTACATGTTATTAGATAGTTTATGTGTTGAGCATGGGAATGCATCCCTCAACAATTCGTGATCAAGATGAAAATATCATGATGTAATGTATTATAAGATTGTTGCAGGTCGCCACTCCACTTCAGTTCCATCTCATCACATCGTAAAACATCTCATTCAAAAATTATTATTATTATTTCAACTTCATGCTTTAGGGGGCAGCTGTTATAGGTCAATTTGGGCATCATCCCCCATGACCTGGTCAAACTGGACAACATCCCTAGGACCAATGAAAAGGGTTCTATCATCCCCTTACATTTTAGTTGCTATATGCCCTAACAGAAGAAAAATTCATTCATGGCTTCTATTGTGAGATTTCCAAGGTTTTAAGTATATGTTATATCACTTATTGACTCACCAACATAGCCTCTAAAGGGAATAGCTATGTTGCATATGCAGCATCCTCCATGCAAGGGTGCACTGCAATGCACTTCTCGACATTCAAGAGTGTGTTGGTCACCTGGGAGTGGAATTCTCATTGTTCTGGGAATCTCCACATGGCGAGTGCCTTCTAGAAGAGTCCATATGTGTCAAAATTCGAATCCAAGTGTCCATCTAATACCTCTGAACTTGGGAACATGTATTGCCTATTATTAGAAATTCATTCATTGAGAAACTACCATCAGTTTCCTTATAAATTTAGCACAGGTCCTAGTGCTAGGAAAGGAATATTTTTGGTAAAGAGATGTTGTTGGATTCTCATTTTAGAGAGTGAAAGTACTTATATGCTGCTGGTGTGATGTTGGATGTGATGAGGCTGGAATGAAGCTGGAGCTGGTGGCATAAAATAATTCATTGGTTGTAACCTCCCCCTTCTACTCTTTAATAAATATTGTTGTTCATTTTCCCATATATGTATCTGTTTATGTTTCTATTTCTCATGCAATGGATTCTTGAATAATGCATATGTTTCACATCTAATCGATTTGAGTGATTAAGATAAGTAGGCATCTTTATATTTCAATCTATTTGTTGTTCTCTGTTTATGCTTGCAGGAATCAATCTAGCAATCTCAGTTGGATTGAAGGAGACAACAAAAGTGACAGAAGGAGAAGGAGAAGCTCTTGGATTGCAAGTAGGTTCTTCTATCATTCTGTGTGTCTGCTTATTTTAGAGAAAGTGTTAGCAAAGTCTTTCATATGTTGTTCTAAGTGCCTAGCACCACACTTAGGGAATTTTATTTATCCGTAGATCATAATCTGCATAACAATGAGCCTCATTAATAGGTACATAACAAGGTCCATCTAGCCATCCTTCATCATATATTTACCTCTTTCCTTGCGTTTTATAACATATTTTTTACTATAACGTGTTTATTAGGAAGAATAAATGATGTTTATCATATCTTGCGTCCTAACATGATTAATGTGTAGGAAGAGAGTGCATTAACTATGCATAAATATGTTGGAGGCAGTTGGAGAAGATGTAGGAGTTTTGTCCCCTGTATTTACTCACCTACAACTTGACTTGCTCCATGTATTTAATCACACAAATTTTGAGGATCTAGTCACAACCAATGCACTCAAAGATTGCGAGGATCTCAGGGAGATAGATCCACCTTTTTAGGAATTTTGGAGGGAATCAACCCTCTTTCCATTGAGGTTTTCCCTTTGTCATTTTTGTATAAATAAGGAAGCCTAAGGGCTCTATAGTTTTAAAATTTTTGGAGAAGATAAAGGCTACTAAGATCTAGGATCATGTACTTTTTATTTTCATTTATTTCATCATGTACTTGAGAACCATTTTATATTAATGAGAAGCCTTATGTTATCTGAAATCTAAGTTTTATTTAGAGAGATGAGTCCCCCTGGGTTAGGGCCCAACCCCGAGTCTCTAATCTCTCTCCATTGTGTATTTTATTCATGCATCTTTTTTCCTAGTAGTATTTCCTTTCCTTTCTAGCATAATTTGTTTATATGGAAAATTTCTTGGGAAATTATTTCAATCACCTCCCTTGTGGGAAGTGTGGTTGGATATAGTGTGTTGGAAATCAAAAAATATTTTTTTATTTTCCTTCTGCAATAGTTAGATCTCTAATTAGCCTTCTTTTTGCATATATGTTTTCTACAAATTGATAGTTTGTTTAGAAATATCTTCAAGCATATGAAGCATAATATCTTTTGGTTGTAGGTCTTGTGTAGACTACAAGGTTGGTTTCCTTTTAATGCTACATCCAAATATTTAATAAAATTCAACTCATCCTTTCTTTGTTATTTCAATTTTCTGCAATATGCACTATTAGAATGCTCTAGATGTTTGGAAAGATTTAGTAATTGTTGTAGTGTGCAGGTTCTAATGTTTGATTGCAGGGCGTAGCACTATCATTTACACTTCTCTTCATACCACCAAATCCTTTCTTTCTCTCTCAAAAACTCATTCAAAACATTTTTCACCAGGAGTTCATTTCTGGTGTGTTGAAGGCCATTGTGAGTATTGTGCTTTGTGTAAGATGGGCCCCTGAGGGGTACTAATATTGGAAAGGAGCTAACAAAACCTCATTCCACCTTCATTACCATTTCCTACCTTCATATTACCTTTATAGTCCTCATAATTCTCACGGATTCAATCTTGTAACAAAACAGGGCAATCCTGTAGCATCTTATAGCACTGTGTAGAAGCCCTCCAAACTTGACCAGAATCATCCTTAAAACTTGATTTTTGCCTCATAGCCTTTATTAATTCCCCTTAGGATCCAAAACCATGATTTATGAATAATATATACCACTTAGGACTTTCCTTTCCACCACTACAGTCCATTTCTACAATTAGGGTTAATGAATAGGTTCATGAATTGAATAACAAAGTAATGATTTACATGACTAACTAATGAAGAACTTATTGAAATACGTTACTAGGATATGTCCTCTTTGAATACAATGATTGAAGGTTTATTTCATGTTTTCTACTCGATGCAAGATAAGATTAGGTTTTATCTCTTTTTTTTATTCTTCTTAATCTATGGTTTCCATTTCAAGCATTGTTATTTCTTATGCATAGATTAGGTTTCTCTTTGATGCAATATTTACATTTTGCAAGTATTTCGATGTTTACATTTTTCAAGTATATTAATGTTCACATTATGAAAGTAGAGTAGCCTTTACATTTATGCAAGTAGGTTAGCCTTTACATTTCTGCAAAATAGATTAACATTTCCATTTCTACAAGTAGATTAATACTTTCCTTTTATGCAATCTCTTTTTCTTTCAAATATAGATTTAGTTGATAGAGCGGTCTTTGTATACCTGGGTTTGTTACATTTCCTTAAGGTGATTTGAGTACATCTTAGCCTATTTCAACATACAAAATTTCCACCTCTTAAGTTTTTACTAACCTCAAGTTGATATTTAAAGTTGGTAGCCTTGGGAGTTGCAACATTCTTGTTGCAATACTGGGGATCATCAAGTCTCGTAGAATTAAAAGAGGAATTAGTTGAATTAGAAGTCCTAGAAAATCATGTGAAAAGGGAAACTGAAATTCTCAAATAATAGAACCATAATATTCTTAAGCAAATGTCGTATTTGCATCATAAAAGCTCAAAGCTTAATAAAATCAACAAGGTACTTCTACATAAAATCAAGGGATTAAAATAAAACATGTTAATGAGAATCCTCGGTGGTATGTTTCCATGATCAGGAAGGAGTCAAAAATAATGTGGATATTCTGATCCAAGCCTTTGAAACCATCCTCTAAGTTATAGTATTGTCAAAATTTTGAATTTTTTTCTAGCATGCATGCGGGCATGCAACACCCTAAGCGTGAGGGAATGTTGGGCAAAATAAATATCATTTTTTCATAGCATGTTACTTTATTTTCCTGCCTAACCTTCATGAAAACCCTCATAGATGATTACTTAACGCAGTTGAATCCCAAAAATGATATCTAATATAATGCACTATGGAAAACCCTCATATGTAACTTATGTTATCACATATAAAATTTCAATGTTTGATTGATAGGGTCATTAACCTAGGTTTCATTTACCTCATAAAATTAGTTCATGAAATTGATAAAAACTTATGTGTTGATCACTAGTCTAAGTTTAGAAAGTTCATTTTCCATGCCCATCATAGTAAAATCCATCAAAATCCAACTTAGGTTCACATGCATTGGTTTAAAATTTTATAGTGGCCACTTGTCTATTTTTCTCGATTCCGCAGCAAATATAACTGTAGATAGGTTGTTTTCTCTACGGACTCACCTGACTAGTCTGTAGTGAATCTGCCAGGTTTATAACTAAAAACGTTGTAGAATCATGTTTTTAAGCACCAATAAAAGGATGATGAGTTGTCAAGTTTTTAGAGGATTAGGGTGAATGTGAAGTCACGTGATCGGTTATTACAATCATCCAAGCATGCATAATCACAAGTGTCATTCATCATTACCTTTCACTCCTCCCACTTGTTATTATTCCTCATATATTCGAATTTCACTTTTTTAATCTCACCTCCAAATCTCCTCTCTATCATCCTCCTTTCGATCTTTGCATGTAGCAGTTGATTATTATCATTGAAGAGTCCAGCTCCATCACAAGCAGCTTGTTTTTCAAATTGGTTTCTTTGCAGGTGTCACTGTTTCAAGAATGTAACATAGTATAAAGGAAGATGGCCATGAAGAAGAAAACAAATAAAGGAGGCTCCTATGTAAGATATGAACCTATGGATCTCAAACTACTCAATGAAGACCCTAGCTTTGCAGAATATTTCAACAACGCTGGATGCATGAAATTCTGTCAAAAACTTCAAGGTTTTCATGCTCAGGTATCAAAATATTTTTCAGTGAATTTCATAGGTACAGCTTCGAAGGTTGGGGTTTTAAGTTTTGTAGTGTCACCAGAGACAATTTCTCAGGCCACAAAAATACCAAGGATGGGTGAAGAGTGGTTCAAAGCCACTAAGTTTAAGATGCAGTATTGTGATGAATTTATAAAACCCGAGCACATTGGAGCAGATATGGCCTCTGGAATTCCAAGGAGCTACATGAAAGAGAACTACTCGAAATTGTTGTTTGTGATTCAAAAGTACTTTACTTGTGAGGGGAGATTTCATATTGTCTACCTGTATCATTTCAAGCTTTTGTTGCACTTTATTGGTAAGCAGTCTCTTGATCTTCCATTTTTCTTACTTAGGAGCTTAGGGAAGATGTCAGACAAGGTTCAGGCTAGGGTAGAAAGTAGTGAGACTTCAATTTTCCATCATGGGTTAATCAAACTCCTGGTGTTGGAGGAGCTGAAGAAAATAAATAGAGACTGGGCTACCTTTATTTTTCTTAGTGGTTATGAGGTTGATTCAGTAACACCCAATAAGACTCTAAAGTTAAAATCCACTCCTTCAAACAAGAGTGAAAAATCTATAGCTGAGACAAAGGGTGTGAATGAGGAGGAGATAGAGCCAATGGATATTGAAGTAGAGCCTGCACAAGAGACAGAAACTCCACAACCTACACCTGCAAGCAACAAACAAAAGATCAACAATAAAATCCATATAAGGATAACCAAAAGTCAAACAATTGGGAAGGGAAACCTTGAAGATATTATTGAAGCTATAGACATTGAGGAGACTCCAGTGGTTAGAGATAAAGATATTAAAGGTGAAAATAATAAGAAGAAATGTATTATTGCTAAAAAGCTTGATTTTGTAGGAGAATATGCAGGGTTTATGTTTCAGCCAAGAAAACCACTCACCAGGTTACAAATTGCCAAGGGTGTCATGGAAAATAAGAAGACAGAGGTTACTGACAAAGGAAAGCAACCTATTACATAAGATATCATTTATTTGTCTCCAGCTGCAAAGGATATCATTGAGCAAAGGAAGGGTAAAGAGAAAATGGTTGAGAAAACTGAAGTGCATGTGTTAAAGAGCAATTGAGAGAGGCTAGAAAATAGGTCATTGAGACCAAATTGGGGTTGCAGGAAGCCAAGGTAGACATGAAGATGATGGAATATTTCGAAGAAAAGGTAAATGGTAAACTAAATCAATATGATGAGTCATTAACCAATGCCAAGAAATTGCTGAAAATGACACTTCCATTGAGATGGGTATTGAAGCACACAAGAACCATAAATTTATGTTGCAAGCTGAAAGAAAGAAACTAAAAGGCCAGGTCAAAGAGTTTGAGGAAAAAATGGAGATGATAAAGTCTGAGTTAAAGAAAAGAGGTCTTAAAATCACAGTCATAAATGAACTTGAAGAGATTCAGCCTCCTACTACCAAAGGTGAAGCTTCCAAAGCTTGAAGAGTAGACCAAATACCTTTTTGACATTTTTGCATCATTCAGAAATCAACATTTGCAGATCTATAAGCAAAATTTTGGAGAAAAAGGACAATTTTCGAGTTTTCTGCCAATTAGGCAATTTCGTAGCGAATCCTAGGCTTGAAGCCCAGATTTTGCTACAAAATTGTTGTAGGTGTCTTTTTGGTCAAAATCATGGATATGGTCAAAATTAGAAGGGGAAAAAACTTGTATTTAGATCATGTGACTCAAAAAACATTTCCAAATCAGAAAAGAAGGCTAACAGGTGGCATAGATTGGTGAAATCAATTTTCTATGAAATTTCCTTGATTCCTTTGTTTCTGCAACGAGCAACTTTTTGTAGCAATTTTGAGTTTTAATGGTTCATTGGAGGTAAGCCAACCACGTGGAAGTCTTAAAGGGTATCCGAGAAAGATTTTATTGGAGGCTTGGTCTTCGACAAGGCTGTCCATCTCACCAACTCATAATGAAGACAATCAGCATTTGTTATGTCATCACCTCATTAAAAGTAGGAAGGCTAGTTTCCTAATTTAGTTGGGGCATTAAGGTCTTAGTCATGGTTAGTGCCACCCAAGAACATGACTATATTCAATGTAAATATGCAGTCTTTTAGTTAGTTTATGTAATAAATAAGTGGAAGAGTCCTAGTAGGTATCTAATTCATAAAGTTAGTAGATGTCAGTTTCATTTCCATGTATTTTTCTATTGGTTAAGATACATGTCAGCAAAGAAGTTCGATGATCTAGCCATGTAGGCAGATCCAATGTAAGGTGACTGAAGCCTATTAATAGGCAGGTTTCGAAGAAGAAAGGGTTGAATGACGTTATTTTACACTACAACTATTGTAAAAAAAAAATTGAGCAGTAATATACAGTGGTTGTTGGCTCTTTCTTCACCTGAGATTCATCTGATGTTTTCATGAGTACTTGTCCTAATGTATCTTGCTATTTTTCTTTCAGTATTTTAATTTTTGATTACTCAGAATTCATGTACATCGTGCTCTGACTTCCTTCAAGAATTATACTATTGTATATATGTGTGTGTTGTCTTTTCAGTAAGACATATATATGCCTCAGCTTCCACAAGAAGAACCACTATCATTGAATTCCTTAACACTAACTCCATAAGCCCAATGGTAGTAAATCCTATACATTTTTCACCTGCATAGAAATACACTCTGACTTCCTTCAAGCATTATACTATTGTATATATGGGTGTGTTGTCCTTTCAGTAAGACATATATATGCCTCAACTTCCACAAGAAGAACCACTATCATTGAATTCCTTAACACTGACTCCATAAGCCCAATGGTAGTAAATCCTATACATTTTTCACCTGCATAGAAATACACTCAAAACACTATTACAAAGTTAGCCATATGATTTAATTTCATTTGAACAAATCATGTTTACTTTTGAGAGAGCCCTCTCGGGCTGAAAAGGCTAATTTTTAGTCAGAAGTTGGTTTGAAATAGTTATTCTAGGTTGTCTAGTGGATCATCCCATCTGTACCAACTTAGTGATAACAACTTACTCATTTTTTAATCCTCCTACTATCTTTCCATGAATAATAAGTCATCTGATCTACATAAGACATAAAGAGGTAAACTTCCATTATCTTTATAGTTCTATATATTTTACTTTATAAGATTAAGTTAATTTGTAAAGATTACGGAGACTGACATATTTCATAACCCTTTTGACACTCTATAGCTCCATCTAAGGTCTTTCCAAAGTGAATAAATCGACTCAAGCACATACACAAGTCTCAAATAGCTCCAATATGGTGTTCCATCTTTTTGGTGCAAGAAAAAGCTCATTGGTTTCTCATAATAGCCCAATAAAACACTCAATCAACCATCACGTGGCATATGGAAAAAAGGAGGAACATAGCAATACTATTATTTAGAAATAGATCAAATTTAAGCAAACATGAATAATCATCTTCAAGAAGCTAAAGATCAATAAAGTGAATGATGAAGTCTTTGAAAAATATGCATATTATTCGTTAAGTCATCAACAAATGAAAAAGGATGCTTAGTCATTCTTTATTTGTTCATATTTATAGTAATGGTTCTCTCAGTTAGTTATTGTAAAAACACATCATAAATTGGACTCGATGAGGAGCGAGAATCATCTCTTGTCAATGCAGAACAATATTATTCCTATGCACTCATTGTCTTCAATGAGTGCATTCATGAGAAGGTTGCACTAGTGATAATAAGGTTTTCTAAATATTTTTAAATCTCATGCACTTTTAAGAGGGCTCCCTGTGGCGTACGGGAGGTTGTAGTATAGTATTTCCTTTACTCCGTTTTGTTCTTTCTCACTTTTCATAATAATTTCTTTGTTTATAATATTCACGATTTATAATTTTTGCTCAAAATCTTATTTTATTTTATAGGTTTGTCAAGCACTTGAATTAAATTTTAAAAACCAGAAACATTTACTATTCATTCATACATTCAGCTCTTTACTCTCGCATTCGTAAGCATATCGTAGTTTCTTACACGACATTCATAGGCACATCGTAGTTTTAATTGATGAATGACTTCTAAATATTTTCAATTCAAGTTTCACAATTGCCTTTTAAGTTGCTTCGCGGTCTCAAATACTTGAGATACTCTTACTTTCATAAATAGTTGTATTGCTTTCGTAGGTAGTTGCATTGCTTCTTTAGATAGTTCTCAATTCTTTCATAAAATATTTTTTCTTGTTTCCATAGTGTAAGACTATCTTTACCTTAGATTAAAATTTGAATCCTTTATTAGAACAATTGTCTTTGATTTCCTAGAATAAATTTACTGCTTCATTAAGTATAAACTATTGTTCTTCATATCATTAGATTATATTTTTTGTTTTAATTAGTTTAGAGTTCATTTCTTTCCAAGAATAAATCGTTCCTACTTTCACTAGATTAAAAATCTAAGAGTTTCCTTTATCTTTATAGAATACTTTTCTTTTAGAATAATTACATTTACTTTCATTAGAATAGTCTACTTCATCATAATTAAGTGTGTGTGCTCTGTCTAGATTTCATCTCATAGATATAATTCCATTACATTCAGAGATATAATTCCATTACATTCACAGAATTTCATACTTTAAAGATTTAATTATATTAATATTGAAATTAAGATTTCCATTTCCACTTCATAGATTACTATTCCACTCCATTTGAATATATTGATCATTCATTTCTTGTAATAAATAGATGATGATTTTTCCTCTCATAATGAAAGTTGATCTCCTATCACATACAATGTAATGTGCTTCGGAAGTCTACGAACCTGGATTAACATTTTAATGTAAGTAATTTAAAGCATAATGAAATTACCCAACACATATCCTAGTAGTTGTCTAGGGATAAGGTTTTGACTTTCTCAACCCTTTATTAGAATTATAGCTTTGGACCTTCTAGAATATTATTGAAATTCCACACATGGCTAGCCCCATATGAATGAGTAATGGTGGATGATGTGGCATCCTCTCATACCATGATGATCAATGTGGTAAGACAACTTGCGATAGGCATAGATTTTGAATATGAGCTTTGATTGATGCAACATTTTCAATGTTAGAAAAGGATCTGAGTGTAGATTAGCATCAAGGGATCAATGAAAGAAGTTCACCCCCAAAAATTCCATTCGATGCCTCAAAATGGCTCTGCAAGATTTCAAACCCCAAATTTTCAAACTACAACCAATTGTTAATTAATGACCTTGCAACCCTATTCCTCCGATATTTCCCACTCTAAAAACGCTGAGATATATGGCAAATAATATAATGATCCAATCTAGATCACACCTTTCCATTTAGGGATGCTTTTGGTCCCTAAACTATTTATTGAATGAACTGAGGAAATTATTCTTTGCCTTCCCCTTGGAGTACTATTAGCATGCCAACTCCCTCCCATTCATTCTTATCAAAAAATAAAGGGACCCTCTTTAAATTTTATTTTCTGCTTGTTTTCACTTAATTGGATTTGTATTGGCTAAATTTTTGTATTATTTCTTAAATCACCACCTTGATTTTTATTTTTGTTTAAGGTGGGATATATTTCACCATTCATTGAAATATGAGGATTTACCTTCCCTAATTTCTATGATTGGTACTAGTAAATACTCGCTCCTAATTTCAATAAAATGTTAAATTAAGAGCCACTACAAAATTATAAATTGTGTAGCAATCCAAAATGATCATGTTTATAACGCTAATGGGGTAATTGTTATACACTATCATAGTGATTTCCTATACTTATCCTTTATTTCAATGACATGTGTGCTTTTAAATGTTTCATTTTCATATTCATGGTCTTAACCTAAAGTCTAAAACCTTGGTTTGTTGTGTTGTATGTTTTAATTGATTGGCGATATAAATTAATCATGCCATATCCACCTTTGATATTTGTTATTTAATGGCCCGTCGATTTTGACTTAAAGATATGATTTTGGCCATTAATTTCACATATATGCACTTATAGTAAGTACTTGGTTCGACCAACCTATCATGTTAGTATGTTTCATCACCCATTGAACTGGAATTTTAATGCCCAAGTGTCAATATGTATCTACGCCAATTGTCATATGGTTTGATTACCTTTCATTGTCCACATTCCAAGGTCATCCTTGCTCTGTCATAAACCTGTACCTGAAAAATGTTGATTTGATCTCCCGAGTTTTCTCAAGAGTATTTCATCAAACCATTCATTTTCATCATTCTCATTTTGGTCCTGAGGAATCTATGACTTAGGGTTTCATGTCTCGTTTTGATTTTTCAAGCAGTGTTCCACTCTGGAGGGGTGTATTAAGAAATGTAAACAATAATTGGAGGAGTTGTTACAGGAACATAGGGATGTGTTCTAAGATCCTAAAGTCTTACCACCTCATAGATAAGTGGAGCATGAGATCTAACTATTGTCGGACTCCCCATTGCCAAATATTTGGTTGTACAGGCAGACTGTTATAGAAGCAAGTGAGGTGAAGAAACAATTGTAACAACTGCTAGAATAGGGTTTCTTTCAACCGAGTACATCACCATGTGGGTCACCCATTTTCATTATACCAAATAAGGACATGAATTTGTGGATGTGTATAGATTATAAGGCGTTGAATAAAATCATGCTAAAGAATAGGTACCCCCTGCCCAGGATAGATGATATGTTGGATCATTTGTAGCAAGAAAAATACTTCACCAAGCTGGACTTGAAGTCTTGATTTGATTAGGTTCGATTCAAATAAGAGGGTACCTCAAAGACCGCATTCAAAACTAGGCAAGTTTTGTATAAGTGGTTATCATGCCTTTTGGCCTATGTAATGCACCAGCTACGTTTATGAGATTAATGAATGATCTACTACGTCCTTTTAAAAATTCATTTGTTAATTTATATTTGGATGATATACTGGTATATAGTATTACCTGGGAGGAGCACATTTCACATTTGATGCAGGTGTTGGAAACATTAAAGAAGCACTGGCTACTAGCAAATATCAAGAAGTGTGAGTTTGCACAATAGTCTCTAATGTATCTAGGGCATGTGATAGGTGGAGGAGAGCTTAAGATATATCCTTCCAAGATGGAGGCCATCATGAAATGGTCGGTGCCTACTAATGTTTCTAAGGTCAAGAGTTTCATTGGGGAAGCACAATGCCTGAGAAAATTCATAGCCTCATTTTCAGTGGTAGCAACATCGCTCCATGCCATAACAACAAGTGGCAAGAGTTTCTGGTGGGGAAAGTGTCAGCAAAATTCTTTTGAGAATCTAAGGAAGAAGAATAGTCAAACACCAAATTTGACATTACCAAACTTGCAGCTATCCTTTGGAGTAGAGAAAAATGTTAGTGGGTATGCTATGGGAGTTGTCTTGATGCAGGGAGGAAGGAATATATGCTACCATTATGAAGTATTTCATGGGGTTGTTATTAACTACCCTACCTATGACAAGGAGCTCTATGCCATGGTGAAATTTGTGAAGAAGTGGAAGCACTATCTAGTGGGAAAGGAGATAGTAATCCAAGAATATCACTAGTCAGTATAATACTTGCAGGCCCAAAGTAAGCTATAACAGGCCAGGCATTACAAGTGGATGGGGTTTTTACAACAGTTTCATTTGGTGATCAAGTATAACAAGGGAAACACAAACAAGTTGGTTGACATGCTTTCAAGTCCACCCACATCAAAGATGACAAATGTGGGCACTCTTATGTACATGGAGCCATTTACCAATGATGCATACTTAGAGGACTTCAAGGAGGCGTATCAGTAGTTACGGAGTCATATTCATGTGCACGATGGGGACAACATTGTTGACTACCATCTCAATGATGGGGTACTCTATAGGTTGGATAATGTTAGGTCCCTATAATACTAGTGTAGCCCCTTATTGTTATTGTTAGTGTAGCCCCATTATTATTAATGTTGTGCCCATGTAGTCCCCATATTGTTATTATTGTGCCCCATAGGTGTAGTCCCATTATTGTTATTGTTGTGCCCATGTGGTCCCCATATTGTTATATTGTGACCCCTTAGTCTCCTATATATATAAGGTAGGTTTTGTCATTTGTATCATCAAAGAATTGTTCATTTATGTAATGTAAAGGAGGTTGCCCCCTCAAAGAGGCTAATTTCTAAGTCATTGATCTATATTTTCTTCCATTTTGTGAGCGGGTTGCATAACATTTGGTATCAGCGCTTTGGATTCTAGGGTTTCGTTGCTACAAACAGGACATCTTGGAATTTTCACTATAACATTTTTTGTACAAAGGTTCAGAATCTGAAATTTTTACCCTGAGAAGTCGAAATACAGAGGAACTTTGTGTAAAACTATCAGATCTTGGTTAGCTACATTTTCGGAAATATGATCTAAGGAAGTTAGTGTTTTTGCAGGCTCTAGAATTTCATCCCAAACAAGTGACCGAGGGAAAATCGTCATAACTTTCATTTCAGACATCAGATTTGAATTATGTAAAACGTGGCCAAAATTAAACGGACTGTAGTTTCTTGTGTATCCTGTTAGTTTCAATCTAGTTATACTGCCATCAGTGATCAAAATTTCTCTTTTGCATTTGCATATTAGGAGTCCCATACCATAAATTTTCACCATTCCATTAGGTCATGGATTCATTGATGGTGTTATCACTCAGATTTTCCTTGAAGTTGTTAGAAGAGGAAAGGTGTCTGAGGTAACCACAAACCAATCTTTTAGATACATAATCTAGCCAATCCGTATCCAGAGAGGGCTCTCCCTTTCAAGTTTAGCTTTGTTTTTAGAAGATATTAGGCTAGTTATAAAGTCCAGGGGTTTTGTTTGAATTTGAATGGTGGAATTCCGTAACTGAGGGCAAGATTAAGTAGTTTCAGGCCATTGGGCTATGGCGTCAAAAAGATGGTTTCACTGGATTAAGTTTATCAGCAAAAGATGGCTTTACAGGGCAAGATAATCAAACCAAAGAACAATTTTAGATCTAAAGTGAATGGAATGGGTTTAGAATGGATGAAAGGCAATTAAGAATCTTTCAACATATTCATAGAGAGAAAATGAGTGATTACCAATAAAGAGCAGTTAAGTATTCTTTACTAAATAATCAAATGCATAAACTGGCTAAACGAGAGCAATTAATAATTCATTGTTTATAACCAATTTAGAAGAAAACATTTAGAATAAAAATGATTGAAATCAGATTACACTTAAGTACTTTCTGATTTATTCTCTTTCATTAATTATTCAGAAATGAAACACTTTGATATAATAAACAAATATAAAGACTTAAAACACAAGGGAAAGGATGACTTATTGATCCGTAGTTCAACACATGAATCCTGTAAAAAGTCTTTAGCGTCAATCCATCATCCAGCTAGCCACAAAGAAATTTCTCCAATAGCACTTTATTCCAAAAAGTCAATGTTACAACAAAGTATAAGAATCCACCCTCAATAATCCAATTGAGGGCTTATTTATAAAAAAAATCATACAAAATATCTCTTAACAAAACGAGATATAATCTAAGATGACTCACAAATAAGTTACAATAAAAATAGAGACAAATGGTCTCGTAGATAAGACAAAGCAACTGATGTTGTGCTGTTTCCTCCTTTTGAGAATGCGCTGGAGGCATGACCTATATTTTGGCTCATTGTTGTCATCTTCAGTAATTTTTTTGTAACTGGATTGCTTCACTGATACTCTTTGTTCATACTGATACACTTTTAACTGACCCGATACTCTTTGACCTCTGTTTATCTCTTTATCCTTTATACTATAGTAAATAGGCAAAATTTCATGTAAGGATAAATTTTACAAAAGTTCCAACAGATCTTCCCACCATTTATCTTCTGCTATTCTGGTCCGTTGAAGCTTCCTCAATGTTTCATCAGCCTCGGTATATCTGAAGAAATTAGGCTGATTAGGAAACAAATGTTTTACTTCATGTTCAAGATAAAACAAATTCTCTAATCGGTCATGAAGATTCCTTCCTGTAGGTAATGTTGCTTCTGATGAAATGGTTGAGGAACTGGTTTGATTGTGAGCATGTATGTCCAATTTCTTAACGTAATTTTCCAGGTCCATTATTTTATCTTCTGAAACCATAGGGCTGGGAAACCCTTTATTCAATAAAACATTAAACCTTTCTCTGAAAGCAATGATTTCTCCTTGCATGTCAAAGCACCTTCGTTCTAAATTTTGCATAAGAGTTCTTTTAGTAAAAACTCTTTTTATCTCTAAGATTGTTACAATTCTATCCTGAATACCCTAATCTGCAAGTTGATGTCTGGTTTGGGTGTTTAGAAATTGTATGAGCTGATTGGCTTCCTCAGGCCTATTTCCTAATTCTGCTCGTGTGTTTTCAACTTCATCAAGAGCTACTTTGACCAATTCATTCTACGCGTATATTATCTGAATTGATGACCATATATCTTTTATTGACTGGATAATATTATCCCAAAGAATTTCATTTATTTCTCTTAAAGGTTTCTCCAATGTGAGATCCTTTTCCAAAGCTTTAACCAAATTTTCCAACTTTTTGACTTCTCTTGTTTTGTCAGCAACAGTCATTTTTTAGAGATCATATCTCTGTTCCAAATTAATAAGCTGTAACTTTGTGTGCTGAAGTTATGCTACTTGAAGTTTCAAGTCATTCATTGACTTTATTAATTCTTCTATACTCAAATTTGAATTATTTACCTCTGATGGCTTTGTTGGTTGACCTGTTGGTTGACTTGTTGTACCTGTGATAACCTCTGCTGTAGATACTGGAATACTGGACTGCTTGTCTTTTAATGCTTGTTCAAGCTCTTTTTCTGTTTCATTCAGTTGCTCATTCAGCCTCAAAAGCAAGTCCATCATTTCTTCTTCAGAATTCTTCTTTATTACTTCTTCAGTTTGAAGGTGTCTTGAAGCTGGAAATTTCAACTGCTTTCTCAAAGCTGCAATGTCATCATCTTTTTTCTTGATTAGAGCTTCTATACCTTTGACATCCTTTGGATTGTGACCTAATCCAATAATTATTTCCTCCAATGTTTTTATCCTGTTGTCTTTGGCTTGAGAAGAAGCCTTTTCAAGCTGCAATTGTGTACTAGTGTTCTCCAAAGAATCCTATAACCTATGAGCTGCCATTGCCTTGTCAGTCAAAGTAGAATAGATCATTTCACCAGTCTTCTTATGTAACTCAATCTGATCTAAAGGATGAATATCCTTTGATAAGACTTCAAAATTTGTTCTAATAAATCTGCAGCTGTTTGAGGTTGCTGCACTTTGGGTTTGAAGTTACTCATTATCATTTTTCCTTGCTAAATGTCATAAGCTGACATCAATCTTTCTTGATTCTTAGGGGCCATCTTCAAATATTGATTATAAACCTAGATTCTTAAAGGATCGTTCCTGGCTTTTATATTGATAAATGTCTTCTTTATATCTCCTGCATCTTTAACTGGTGTTTTGAAAGAAGATATTTCAACACTGTTGCTTTTGTAGCTCTTTCCTGTGTGAGGTAGTAGATGCTCCATTGACTGTACCTGTTTGTTGACTGCCCAATTGTTCTTGTCCTTGAATATCAAGGATTTCATCAATATATTCTACTTCTAGAGGAGTATTCAATTTCTGTCTCTTGGCCTGAGGCTGTTGTGAAGATCCAGTGAGAGGGGTAGCAGCTTCAGCCTCTCTCTTTTTTCCTTTTTCTACATTTAATGGAGTCTGCAAAATTGACATTTCTACTGGATTGGTTTGAACAGAAGAAACCTGTACTTGATCCTGTCCCTTGGAATTTTGAGGTTGTTCTGTCATAATGAATGTTTCTTTAACTTGTATATCAACCTCTTGCTCTTTTCCCTTAGATGATACTGCAATGTTTTCTTGTAACTTCTGCTGAAAAATTCCAGCTGAGGAAGGACCAACCTCTGATCTTGGTACCTGTGCAAAAGAGTCTAGGTCAAGCATCTTTTCAAGATCTTTCATAACATTGTCTACATTGACCTACTCACTATCTTGCTCTATCAATGTTCCTTCTATCCATTCATCTGTATTAGCATATTTTTCAGTCTCTGGGATTATTTGATGCATATATGGTGCTGATTTATTTTTCATTCTTTTATCACAAATGAAGCTGAATGGTTCATAAGGTACCCAATAGAAACTCTTTTGTAATCTGAAACGGTCTTCTAATATATTTTCAGCTTCTTCCCCTGCATCCCTAGAGTTACAGATAAAGGGACCTAATTGACTTTTGATCCGAAGTTGAGCTTTCTTATTTGCATTACAAAAATGAATTATATCAAAGTTGTTCATCTTCCTGAAATACTCTAATGCAAAGAGTCTCATGGGGAAATATTTTGGCAATTTGAATGGACATAATTCACATCCATATATTCTGACTTCTGTGTGATTTTGGTATAAGTACCAATCACCAACTTTGTATTGTTTTGAGAGCTGTAAAGTTTTCTTGATTTCATTGCTGAGTCTTGGAGGAGAAACTCCTATCAACAAGGTGGTTGCAGGGTGTATAAACATATCAATGAACTCATTATAGGAATAGGGAGAATCTCGAGAACTATGAGTGATGGCTGACCAAAAGATAACAGACCTAGGATCCCCTTTGGCATCAAGCTTTTTGATATAGAAAGGGAAATTTTCTGACTGGTAATAGAGCATGAGATGGTAAATGACAGAAGAATACTTGAACACTTTCTCATTCTCTAATCTCATGAATTGATCATGGATTTTGTCTGCAATGTAGGATGCAAAGTCATACTTGACAGCAGGAGGATGTCCAGGGGTAAAAATAGACAAAAATACTAGAATCAAATGGTCAACATATTCACTGGTATTAAAGCCCATTATAAAGGATATCATATTCAAAACAAGTTTACCCTCCTCAGTGAAAAAAGCATACCCATAAGGGGGAGGGCCTTTAGGCTGATGATCAGGCAACATAAAGGTCAGGCAAATGCAGCTTAATTCTTCATGGGATAGTTTGGTGGATTTCTCAAGTAATTCTCCCATGGACAGGGGAGTGAGGGCTTGATCAGGTTGAAAATGTAGCATCTCATTGATAGACTGAGCAGTTACTAGGAAGAGGACATCTTGAATTGGGGATAAGACTGCTCTTTGGTTAGGATCATAGTTGGCATGACAGTAATGGATTATCTCAGGAAAATATGGACAGAGGGAAAGAGGTACTTGGGAATATTAGATTCCCATAACCCAATCATATCCAAGCCATTCAAATAATTGTCTCTGCAGTGACAAAAAATTCGAAGAGGACTATCACTAAAAACCAGGTCTTTAATTTGGAAATCTTTGTCGACTAATGATAAATAATCCAAGTCTCTATGAGGGGCGTTCAATGGGGTGACATTTAAAGCCACAGGAACTTCCATTTTTGGTTCTTGTGGATTCAAAAATGGAAATTCGGCTTATGGTGAAAAATTGAGCAGAATTACAGATTTTTGGGGACGCAATTTGAAATTATGGGAAAAGAGAAGACTCAAATAAACTTTGTAGCAGTCTTCGGTGCAGAATTTAAAACGAAAGCCAGGATTTCACAGAGTTTAAGTGAGAAATGGGGTAAATACTTGTTTTTAGGAGATGAACTATGTTTTAAACAGGTACAGGCTGCGGCGGGTGAACGTTGGAATACTGATCTGGCAGTGGTCTTCAACAAAATTCAGTTAATGGCACTTGACAGTCGATTTTTTGAAATTCTTTGCATGGAGGGCGAAGTCATTTTCTGCGTACAAAATAATGAAAAAGACGCGGGTTTTTGTTTTATTCACAAAGTCAAAAGGGTGGCAATTTTTTTATTATTTTAATAAATGACGTCAGTATGTACGATAGATGAGTCAGGGGGGGGGGGGAGGTGGTAAGCGGTTTATTCCGCACCGCTTTTGAGGGAAGGCGGTATTAAGCGGATGGGCAGTGATTCCACAGAACGAATGACACGTGGCCATGGTACTATTTGAAAACCACCGTCATTTCGCGCGTTATTGTTCGGATCGAGGATGGCCAGCGGAATTATTAATAGCCGTCGATCTTGGAGCAGCTGATCGAACGGTGTTTCGGGAGATGAAGTTGACGGGGAGTTAATAGGAGGGCCCGACACAATTTATTATCAGTTAATCGTTTCGGGAGCGTTTTGATTGGTGGGTTAGGTTCTTAATTAATCGTGGGGATTAATTAATTCCTGTGTACGATGAAGGGTAGGGGAGGAAAAGTGTGCGAGGGATGGTTTATTTCGAAGTTTGGTTTGAATTAAACTTCGGATTTATTTTTGTTTTAAACACATATGTTATATGTTTAAATTTTTTTCATGTTTTTATTATATTATAATTGAATTAAATTAATCCAATTACCATAGGGGGCGAGATTAACATATAACGATATATTTTAACCAAAGGGGGTATAGCGGGGTTTTTATTTGAACAAGTGGGGAGTAAATACTTTGGTTAAAACTATAATACATGGGTTTTTGGGATATTTATATAAAAAGGAGTTATATATAATAGGAGAAGGTCGTTTCTATAAGGAGTTAATAAATAAAATCAATGTTAATATGACAAGGGGACAAGGTAAACTTCAAAATACATTAATATAGCTAAGAAAGTGAAGTTTTTGGAAGCAAATTGTATTATAATCACTTCATCACTTAAACTTAGGATAAAATGTGATTTTGAGGGTTTTTTTTTGAAATATTGCATGATTTTCCTAAGTAAAATGGGATTTTACTTAGAAAAATATTTTTGAGAGGTGGATGAATGTTATGATGGATAATTTCAAGTACTTAGGTCTTTTCAATTATTGGGCCGAGGGTCCGGTCCCTCCAAAAGTCAAGGAAATGCCTTGAGCCCCTTTAATTTTCAAATACCTTAGCACTTAGGGGAAATTAGTGAAATGTTTAGGGAAAAATGAGAAGGGAAGTTAATAATTTGATTTCGCTTTGCTATGAACTTTTTCCAATGTAGTATCCGCCTTTGCACTTGTGATGAAAGTAAAATTGAACACATTTAGAACCATCATTCATCACATGTAATTCTACAACAACATATACCTACCCTACCTACTTTACTCTACCATTTTTCTTCTTTATTAGGGTGCACTTAGACTGGCAAACCATTATCACACTTTTTCTTTTACATATGGAAATCTATCTAGTTCTAACCTTATTACATCCAAGGGCTCAGATTAAACTGTTGAGCACCTTTTATTAACTCTACCTAGCTACTTATCTGCCAAGATTAAACTGTTTGGCCATATATTTATTATTTATTCTACAACATGAAATTGAAAAATGAACGAGTCAAGTTTAAACAGTTTGACTCTTCATAAATTGTGGCAAAAGTTTGACAAGCTGCACACAATAGCTTATTACAGAAAATGAAATAGTAGTGGCATTTGGACTTGCACACTTTCCTGGTCTATTTTTGTTTGGGGTTCATTTCTTTCACTTTTTTGACCATTTTATTCTTTTCACCCTTTGATTTTTCTTCTAGGGTATACCCTCTTTACATTTTTTTAATTTTTTGATTTTTTGATTTTTTCGAGAATATGGAACACCTTTGCAACAAAAATGGTTTGAACATATTACATAATTTATCAAGACAATCATGAAATATGACTCCTATTGGTATAGGAGACTAACACTGGCTCCACTTGGGGATGACTTTTCCTTGTGAAAAGTCAAGAACAGTAGATCAGCTGCCCTTAGAATGATTTTGACTGAGCCATGAAATTTTATCCTACTCATTGCTTTATTATATATATAATAGTAAAACTTCTGAAGCTTAGGGCCTTCTCTTCGAGCTTCATCTCCAGTAGGTCACTATCCACTCCAAACTGATGCATTACAACGGATATATTATGTACATGTTAAAGAATCAGAACATCCTAGTAAATAGGATCAAAGTAGTGTTTTAACATTCGACCATTGACTGGTCCTTCCTCAGCTTCTGAACCATCCAAATTCTTCAAAAAATATGTGTTATTTCCCTGTAAAGCATGAATTATGTAAGGTCCTTTCCATAAGAAATCAAATTTCCCATGTTTTCCTTTATCTTCCCTTTTGGAATCCCATCTTAGAACTTTGTCTTCCAGTTGAAAATCTTCTGCTTTGGTCGTTTTGTCAAACATCTTCTTTAATTTTTCTTGCAAAACTTGGGATCGTTGATACACTTCTTCTCTGGTCTGTTGCAAGTGAATTGTTTGATTTATTCTTCTCTGAATATCATTTGGTTCTACTTGAGCCTCCTGAAGTAATTTCATGATAGGAATTCCTAAAGATGATGTAAATATAGCCTCAATACCATAAAATAATTCATATGGACTGATCCCAATTGATTTTTTGGTAGTAAGTCTGTCTACCCACAATGCATTGGTAAGTTTCTTATGCCAATTCTTCTTATTTTCTTCCAATAATTTTTTAATGATATTAATGAGACTTTTATTGGAAGATTCAGCCAGTCCATTACCCTGAGGATAATAGGCTATGGAATGGCCTAAAGTAATGTGATATTTATTGCAGAAACTAATCATTTTCTTAGACTTGAAAGCAGCAGCATTATCAGTTATAAGTTTCTCAGGACATCCAAATCTTGATAGTATATTGGTTTCTAAGAATCCTATGATTACAGAATCATTGGCTTGTCTGGATGGGATTGCTTCAATCCATTTAGTAAAGTAATCTGTGGCAGTGAGGATCCATCTTTGTTGGCCAGAAGAAGGAGGATGGATTTCTCCAATAAAATCCAGGCCCCATTGTTGAAAGGGTTTCTCGGTGGAAATGGGTTTCAATGGTAAAGGTAATAATTTTTTCTTGCCTTCAAATATCTGACACTTATGGCAAGCAGTTACAAATTTCTTTACATCTAAAAACAAGGTTGGCCAATAAAAACCAGCCCTTAAGATCTTATCTGCAGTTGACTTCCAGTAGAGGTGTCCACCACAATCTCCTGCATGGAATTCATTGAGAACCTTGTCAGCTTCATCCTTTAGTAAACAATTTAATAGAATTCCATCATGATTCTTCCAAAAGAGAACATTATCTAAAATAAAATACTTTAAAGATGTCATTTTCAAAAACCTTTGTTTTGTTCTAGATAACCCTGGAGGAGCTTGTAGGTTTAATAAAACATAAATAATATCAGCGTACCAAGGTGAGTCTAAAAAGGGTTGACTGATTTGTGGAGTCGCCATCTCCTGTTCGTCATCTAGTTCATTAATATTCAGGGCTTGGCAATTTGTTTCAGTCATGAGTTGAGCCAAACCTTGTCCTTTTATGAGTTTTGTAGGTCTTATTTCAATATCATATTCTAATATGGTAGCTATCCATTTACCTCTTCTGCCTTCAATTCCATCTTGAGTTAAAATGTCTTTAACGACAGCATTAGGTACATAAGCTATCACATGAGAATACAATATATAAATTCTGAAATCTTTAATTGCTTTCACAAGTGAAAAAGCTTGTTTCTCCATGATATTGTATTTTAATGATGCATCTCTAAGTGCTTTACTAAAAAAGGCTATAGGTTTTTCACATCCTTGATCATCCTTTTGCAATAAAACAACTACAACTGTATGTTCAGAAGCAAACGAAAAAATTATGAAATCTCTATCAAATTTTGGACTGGTAAGAACTGGTGTTCTGGTCAAAGCCATTTTGATTTCTTCAAATGATTGCTTGGCTTCTACTGTCCACTTAATACTTGAATCCTTTCTTAACATGTTAGTAAGCAGTCTAAGTAATTCAGCTAGACTAGAAATGAATCTTCTCAAAAAATTGATCTTTCCTATGAAAGCTTGAAGTTCTTTAATATTCTTGGGATGAGGTATCTGCAATATGGCTTGTATTCTTTCAGGATCAATTATGATGCCATCTTTCGAAATGATATGACCTAGGAGTTTACCTTCTTCAAGACCAAACAATGATTTTTTTCGATTTAAAGAAATACCATATTTTCTGCATTTTATGAACACCTGTCTAAGATGGTCCAAATGTTGTTGATCTGTCTTGGAAAAAACAGTCAAATCATCTAGATATATAACCAAAAAGTCATGAATTTCTTTGGCAAAGGCAATATCCATTGCTCTTTGGAAGGTCGCTCCTGCATTTTTGAGTCCAAAAGGCATCTTAACATATTTGAATGTACCCCACGGTGTTGTAAAAGCTATTTTGTCTTGATCATCAGGATGAACCAGGATCTGGTTGTATCCTGAGAATCCATCCAGAAGAGAAATCCTTGAAGAGCCTACTATCCTTTGTAAGATATGGTCCATTTTAGGTAAATAATAGTTATCTTTTAAAGAAACTTTGTTTAAATTTCTCAAATCAACACATAGTCTAATCTCTCCTGTTTTCTTCCTTGTTGGTACCAAATTAGAAACCCATTCAGAAAACCTAATAGGAGCAATTATTCCTACTTCATAAATTCTTTTAATTTATTTCTCAATTGAAGGTAGTAGCACAGGGTTGATTCTCCTAAGTTTCTGTTTAAATGGTTTATGATCTGGTTTCAAAGGTATTGTATGTTGAATTATTGATGTATCATATGATTTCAGATCTTCATAACTCCAGGCAAAAACATCCTGGAATTCTTTTAAAAGTTCAACATATTTAACTTTTTGATCCGCTGGTAGAGATTTAGATAGCTTAACCATCTTAGGATTTCCTTCAGTTCCCAAATTGTATTCTTCAATATCAGCTTTTAATGGTTCCATTTTGGGTTTGAGTGGAATGTCATTAGAGTCAAAAAGATCTTCCAAAGGAGTTAATCCCTTAGGTAAATGATTATCTTTCAGATTAATAATTTCATATTCATCTTCTATAATCTCATCGACTTCCATTTGTTTCAGATCCTGCATATCTTTTTTTGTGAATTTAGTTGGGTGAAGCATGTGAATTGCAGTCTCTTCTGAAATATCTGTTTCTTGTTCATCTATTTGATCAAATTCATTGATTGTTGTGTCTTCATCTATAATACTGTTAGAGAATTCATTTTCTAAGGTCAAAAAATTATTTATCTGATTATTATTTACAAACACTTGCCAATTCATAAGATTATCCGGTATAGCAGTTCTATGTCTAATCTCAGCTGTGAACTGATGATTAGGTCTAAAAGGTAATTTACAAGTGCTAGCGAACATTGCAAGACTATGAGCATGCAAATTTTGTTTTCTAGGAATTTTGGCAAGCCAAGCTTGTAGAAAAGTATTAAGAATTTCCACAACTGTTCCTCTGTATTCTCTTAATCTGGGGTCTTTTGTCGAACATTCACCATTGATCTTTTGAATAATTAACTCAGAATCTCCTATGATTGATACTCTAATTGCTCCTAATTTTTTGACATGTTTAAGCCCTAGTAAGAGAGCCTCATATTCTGCCATATTATTAGTGCATCTAAAGTTCAATCTATAAGCATGGCCTTCAGCATGATCATTTTCAACGTTGTGTATCCAAATTCCAGCTCCTGCTCCTAACTTATTTACTGAACCATCAAATTCTAAATGCCAAAGAATTTCATGTGCGTAATCTTCATCGACTGTTTTAACAATTTTCTTAACAGGGAGATCTGGTTTTTCAGTTTTTTCCGGTATTTCTTGAATAGCTGACATTTCTTTGTTTTCCAAAATTTATTCGATTTGAACAGTAGATATATTTGCAGTTTCTATTTCAGGTGCTTCTAATTCAGTAGGAAGGTCAAATTCAGCATTATAAAGGATGAATGAGTCCATATCAGAGTGTACTGAGTAGACGGGGAAGTTTTCAGGCTTCTCCTGACTACTGACTAAATATTTCATCAAGGTTTCTTTGTATAGTCTTTTAGGTTGACCAAATACTGAAATAGTAGCATATGACATATCCAATTGAATAGATCCTCTGAGTTTAGCACCCCAGGATCTGGACAACAACATACCATATTTGGGAGGAATATCTGCTACTACTATATCCATCAGAATAGATTTCGCAGGGTATTGCACCAAAGTAACACACAAATCTTTAATCAAACCTAAACATCTTACCTGACTTGAATCAAAAGAAAAGAGATCTTTATATGGTCTGGTAATGTCTAGGTTTAATCTTTCCATCACAGCCTTGGGCATTAAATTGTGAGACGCTCTAGAATCAAGCATGGCATTATGAAGTATTTTGTCATGTACATTCAAACTTACATAAAATGGAGGAGTTCCTCCACTTTCTAGTTTTCCATTTACTTCAGGGCCAAAAAGTAATTTGGGTTGATCATCAAAAACATTTACTGAATCATCCATTCCAGTAATGTTAAGGGATCCGCTGATTTGACTTCTATAGACATCATGTTTAGCTAATTCTGCCAATGGAACAGCTATCTTTAATTTGCCTATTTCAGCTTCTAGATTGAAATATTTTTCTGTTTGAGCTCTAGTATTTTGAACAGTTGGATTTTCTCTATTTTTTGTGTCTTCAGTGTTTTTCTCTTTTTCAGAAGTGGGATTATGAGTTGAAGTTGTTTCTGAATTTAATTTGTGCTAGTTCTTCTACATTTCCTGTTGTTAGTATGAATCATTTGTCAAAGTGTACGAAAAAAGACCACTTTAGCTACGCATAACTAATAGCCCTAACATCAAATGTGGCTGCCAATATCTTTAGATCTGAAGTTAGTTGATCAAGACAAGAGCTGCAAAAAACCAGATCTATGCATAGAAAGACATTAAGCAGTAAAAAGAAGGGTTTTCTCCATATATCCAATAGACAAGACAAGAACAATTTTTGAAAGAATTTTTATATTAAGGGCACCTGAGAGGAAAACAAGAAGATGTTTCCAATTCTCCTCAATGGGATGGGTTCTTGGAAGTCCTCAGCACTTCAGATCTAGCATTTCTTTCTCCTGTTGGTGTAGAAAAACCAAACAAAGATAGAACTCAAAAGGAGCTCACACAGCAAAAAATGGAAAATATGACAATGATAATGGCTCAAAGTCAGACCAAGAGTTTAGATCCGGAGTGATCCAATAGGCAAAAAAAGGTGAAGAATGGTAGGGAAAACCCTCCTATTTATAACAAAATATTGGGTCATTCTAGATCTTGGTGCATGATTAAAATAACGTTAACCAAATCTAGATCCACCTTTTATGGAATATTTTATTATATTTGTTGGAGGGAAAAGGTATTTGACTTGGGTCAAATCCTTTATTTGTAAATAATAAATAAATAAATGATTTATTTATCATTTTAAGGAAGTGGTTGAATGATAATCAAATAAATAATGATTTATTTAATTATTTGTGGGTGATTTAGTCATATTTAACAAGGAATATTATTTAAATGAGATTTAAATAATTATTCCTAGAAAATAATAAGATAAATAGAGATTTATCTAATTAATTTCTTTGTTTTGGGTTAAACATGATGAGGAATAATAATTAAATTATTGTTTAATTAATTATTCCATGAGGAAAATCAAACAAATATAGATTTGTTTAATATTTCCTTTTGGGGTTTCTTGTTTGGACTATAAACAACCTAATAAATGTGGTTTATTAAGTTATTTGACATAGTGAAAACAATTTTACTTAGGGTAAAATTGGTCTTACATGGTGTACTTGGGTCCATCTAATGATAGTAGGTTAGATGACCAAAAAATGGTGTAACAGATTACCCCCTAGCGTGCGAGTGTTAGGAGCAAATCATATGACCGAAGTACGTTGTAAGAACTCAATCACCAGACATCAAAAGGGAAGTCAGAGAGAGAAATGTAAGGTAGACTAATGTGCTGAAGAACTAGACCCTGAGGAGATGAGACTTGCAAGTGCAACAAGTCTCTTTTTATGAGAGGGTACCTGTGCTAAAGGTGGCGGGGGAGGCATACCTATGCCCGCCAAGACAAAGTACAAAAGAATAGTGTGTCCAATAAACAAGGGACCGAACCATAAAGTACAGCCGGCATAAACATGAGCCAGATAAAAATACAATGAGGGATCCCACATACATGTTGTGCCTGGGATAACAGCCAGGACTTATACAATAATATCTGAGTACATGAGATACAAATACAACCCAAATGCCCCCTATAAGCGGGGAAGGGCTCACAAAATCTGACTGATACATGCAAATCAAAGAGGCGCTGCAAGCGGCTAAGGCCTACATCATCAAATATATGGAGCTGCATCGAAGGCTGCAATGAAGAGGTCATCCGGGCATGTGGGGGGCTACCTGCAGGGCCACCCCCTCATGAGGGCTGAGACATCTCGCACACACCCGGGAATCACCAAGAGCTGCTGCTGCATCACTGAACCATCAAGTATACGGATCTCGATCATGCTGAAAGGAGCTGGAGTGGAGAAACAATCAAGTCAAAGGGAAATGAGAGAGCCCTTTGCCTGATTCGAGGCACCGAACAAGAGTGGAAGCTGGAACCAAGGTACACCGCCCTCTAGACCTGTCTTCTGGAATGAAGGAGTTGATGTCGACAGAAGGAGGTCCGCCATAGGTGAGGCAATGAGAGATCCTCAACTAAGGCACGAGAGAAAATAGTAGAGCGACGGACATACTAATACCAATGATGATGGTGGAATGGAGGGGACTGAGTAGCGAATGGACGACTTCCCTTGCTAGAGCATAAAGGGCATGAATGACATGGCAGCGACTAACACAATATCATCAGGGATAAGGGATAGTGGGACTGAAGGCCATAATGTGCGACACAAGAGAGAAACCAAGCAATGAGGGATGGAGGACTATAGCGGGGCACAAAGGGACTCGGGATAGACTCCATGAATGCGATGATGACTCCACTTGGATGCTCTAAACAAGGGCGACTCGATGGTGCTGCCACACAGTAAAGGTCCAATGGGGGACCATGAAAACATGAGTACAAGATGGTAACTCACAACGAAAATCAACACGAACAAAGACAAGTAAGGAGGTAAAGTGGTGCCCCAATTACAAGTGTTGTAAGTGAAGAAATGCGATTTTAAGGAGAGGTGAAGTGACCCATCTTGGACAAAATGTGTCCTGGTGAAGTATCAAATCACAAAAAACTATCAGATACCCATTTGAGGGCTGGGTGAGAGATTTCCAACGGTGCAGACGGTTTGTCAAACGGAGCTACGGTATGGTCGCAGCAGGCGAAAGAAGAAACAAGGGTTCTCTTTTAATAAGGCAGTTTTCCCTCCAAATCCACTCATTTGCTAGTGTTGCTATGGTGAATGTAGAGAGGAGAGAAGGCCCTAAATCTTGCGGTGAGCGTAGCGGACAAACCGACCGTTGGAATCGAGATCCGTCAGTTGCAGGTATGAGGCCTAACCTTACTCTTTCATTTTGATGGATTGAAAGTTTAGATTAGGGCCCAGAATCTCAGGAACAACCCCCCTTGCATATTTTCGGTCGGGTCGCACTTTTTGGGCCAAAATCTGTGATCTGGGACACAGGTTTTGAGCCAAAAGGTGCGACCTGTCCCAGGATTTGGAAAAAAAGTGTGACTTGGAAGATGAGGGGGTTTTAGTGCTGTTTGATGGCTGAGAGTTGGGTTTTTTGTGTTTGGTTACAGTATTCCCTATCTGTAGGCTAACAAAGATGATGTTTTTGTGCAGATATGGCAGATATACAGGTGAAATAGAGAGAGAGAGACCTGGGTACATTACGGGCAGAGATCCAGGCAAATCAGGGTGTCCGTCATGTGTTGGCCAGGTTTGGGGTTCTGAAGTTTTTGGAGAACCCTTTGATGAGAGCTAGAGAGCCCTTGTTGACCCGGGTTATCAGTTATTAGGATCCCGAGCATGAGGTCTTTGTAGTGCAGGGGCACAGGATCGAACTGACAGTCAAGGATGTGTATTTCCTGACATGTCTCCCGCCACTTGGGATGGTGGGAAATACGCAGCCAGTGTTACCGTGGGGGCGGAACATCATGGAGTTTGTGGAGCGGCATTGTCGACCGGGTCTCCGAGTCAAAGGGACGTGGATACCGATCGGGGACCTAGAGATACTGGAGACCCGGGTAGTGGCCGCAGCGGTGCTGCAGATCCTGGGCAGCCAGGCGTTCCATCACATCACTGGGGGGCAGATGATGATCGTAGAGAGCGTGTTGAGTGGGACCTACTATGGGTGGGCCCAAATGATGTTGGTGTCGTTAAAACAACAGCTGTCGCTGTGCAAGCGACAAGTGAACCACGATTGCTCGTATGGGACTTTTTGTGTTCCTTCTTTTTTGAGAAGATCCCGACCTTACGACCTCGTATACAGCTCCTAGATGGGGGCCCGAGAGAGCCCAGGATGCGCCGGTGGGGGCGGCTACTGTGCAGAGGAGGAGGAGGGGCGGTCAGACGAGTGTTTCGACCTGAGTTCTTTGCCCATTGGGATCAGATGCCATTATACATAGACGAATATCCCTATAGTGGGATGAGTTATTGTGGGGATCCGGACCTACCACTTCCGCCTGGTCGAGTATGGGGACCTGATGGTAAGTGATAAGTAACTATTCTTTTTTGGGCATGTTACAGTTAGTGAATAGTAGATAGGGTACTGATTCCTGTACTTTTGGTATGCAGATATAGCTCCGGTAAAACCGGCCGGATATATGGGACGACCGGCAGCATCTGGAGTTGCAGGTCCGAGTGGGTCGAGAGCAGTGCGTAATAAGGACGCAGCCGCCCTTCCGGAGGACATTCGCCGTAGATGCGAGAGGTTGCTGACTGGAGTTTCAGAGCGCGGGTGGCAAGACTTAGACGACCAGTACATAGAGCCATGCATTGGTCTTCCCTCGGAATGGCGAAGTGTCATGCAGCGCATGGCGATGGCCGGTCAGGGGATACATGATCTACAGGCTGCAGGAGCAGAGCCATTGGCTCAGGATCCGCCAGATAGTGATTGCCATTGGCTCGAGAACCGCCAGATAGTGATTAGGTGTGGGGCATGTGGTGCCCCCAGTTTTGAGTTTTTTGTAACATGCTATGGGCATGTCATATGTATCAGAGTAGATGGACTCTAAACACATGTTTTGTGACACATATTATGGATATGCATCTTTTTTAATGATTATGAATGTTATTGTCTTGTATAAAATGCGTGTGATAAATGCCAATCTAGAACATGGTTTGTAATGCTATCTACATAGTGATTTTGTTCTCGAGGTACATGGTTGAAAGTTATGGTTTCAAATTCACGTATCAAGAGTTTCACTCATAAATATCGTCTAAACAGCACAGGGTTATGCACACGATAAACACCATTTAGTTGCATGACAAGAAGTAGGGAATCCAAACGAACATGCAGATGGAGGATGCAATGAAAGAGGGCATCGGCTAAGAGACCACGCACTGCATCATATTCGGCCTGATTGTTGGTGGCAGTACCAATGCAGACCCCGTTTGAGAGCACAAGGGCATGCAAGGGGGTGAAAATGGCCCAACCTTCCGAGGCTAGATTCCGGGAGTACTGACTTGCACCATCGGTGTAACCGATATAGGGTGGGGACGGGAGGTCCTGCGGAATAGTGTTACAAGACAACAAATGGGGGGAGGAGGGACAATGGCAGTAGCATGAGTTTATAGAAGACATCGAGTGGCAACTGCGGGGGGGAGTGCGATGAGCAGGA